>JAECUM010096283.1:0-16492 GCA_016617855.1 Megalonaias nervosa
AAAAAAAAAAAAAAAAAAAAAAAAAAAAAAAAAAAAAAAAAAAAAAAAAAAAAAAAAAAAAAAAAAAAAAAAAAAAAAAAAAAAAAAATTAAAAATTATTGTATATAAGTCTCGAAAACATGCATCAGTTTAATGAAGTATATATATATTTATCTATTTATTTATTTATTTATTTATTTATTTATATTATCAAATGCTTAACCATGTTGGTCTCACTTTTATGAATTGCAGAGTGGTGACTGCACTTGTGGGATTTGTGAGAGTATCAGATTTTTTACCAGAATCAAGTGTGTAAATCACTTGATTGAGCAGCATTCAGGAATCAGTTACAAGTGCAAACTCTGCAGAAAGTTATTTATAAGAAATGATCATCTTCACACATGTAAAGCTAAGAAAGAAGATTTTGAGAGATTTGCCCAAATATCTGGAAAACGAGGCCAAGATGCGGAGAAAGAGTTAAGTGAATTTATCCATACAGTAGTGAATAAAAATGTGAAAATGTGAATGATATACCTAAGGTGGTTTCCAGTCCTTCAAAAAGAAAACAAAACTCCTCTGCAACTCCCAGCAAGAGGCAGTGTGTGTTACCACCAACATACACCACCACCAAGATCCAATCTTATGTAACCTCCAACCTGGAAAAATCAAGGAGTCAACCAAATCACCTGTTTTTTCAACTCCAATTAGTTTCAGGTCCAATTCTAGTTCCTCCTCAAGAAGCTCCAGTTCAAGCCATAGCCACTCCAGTTCCTCTTCAGAAACGCCTGAAAAGAGAGCACCTGGAAGAGTTATTACTCCACTAACCCCACCAATACTCAAAGAACTTCTTGGAGTTGAGGATATAGAGAGTTTATTGGGAATGAAGGATGATAATGAATTTGTACTAGAGGAAGAAATGACAAGTGCGGAGAAAGGAAATAAAAGAAAGAATGAAATGTCTGATGATAATGAGAACGAAGATCATGGAAAAGAGAAAAAGGGAAGTAGAAAAGAAAGAGACCAGGTAATAATTAATGAGAAAGGTGAAAATGGCATCAGTGTTTATAAAGATAAGAATACAAATGAGGCTGAAAAGAGGAGAGTTAGAGATGAGGGATTGGAAGCAAAGAGGGATCTAAACATGAAGACAGATAGTATAGTATTGAAACAGACAGTGAATAGAAAGAAAGTGAGTAATAATGATGGAAAAAGTGTAGATATGGAGATGCAAAGTAGATTAAAGGAACTACAACAACTGCAAAATAGTAAGATTATGCTAAATGTTGGGAGGTGTAAAATGGAAACCAGTCGAATTAATTTGTGTAAAACCCCGAGTCACTCTTTGCAAAGGCAATAGAGTCTAGTGTACACTGTTGTTCAAATAACAATGTTATTTTCTTAGACAGAGACCCAACTCATATGAGATTTATTTTAAACTATCTCTGGTACAATGGCTCTATGCCAGAGGCCTTAATACCTAGAGACAGGCGAAACTTAACTGAAATTTTACATGAGGCTGAATATACAATTTGAAAGGCCTGTCATCGTTACTCTAGAAAAGGCTCAATTTCTTACTTGAGTGGGGAGAAGTTTAAAAACAGTAATTTCTGAAGGACATGTAATGACTGGAAATTTTAAATGAATATAATATAAATTGAGATTTGGCTAGACTGTTGATTGAGCAATTGTTTGAAACTTGTGAATGGTTGGATTTGTTTTGAGAAACTGTAAATCAATCACACGGACCACTGGACCCAAACATTGCATGGACTATTGGACCTAAAGATGTCTACTGAGTATCATACAGAAAATGTAGAAAACTAAATGCACTATCTTGATGTACATCCGATATTTGAAGCATCACAATCAAGAATGAATGGGTCATTTTCAGTTGGGGATGCAAGTATCGGAACTTTGTTAAAGCTTGTTTCAAAGTATCAAATGACCTTTGACATTCTGCAGTCCATTTGAACTTTACGTTCTTTACTGCCATTTGATGGAGAGGTTTAGCAATGTCTGCAAATCTGTGAACATATGATCTATAATATGAACACAGGGAAAAAAAGCTTTTGTTTTGTTTGGGGTTTCTTGGCACAGGCCATTCATTAATGCTTTTTATCTTTTCAGGCAAGGTCCCAACACCTGATTCAGTTATCAAGTGACCTAAGAAAGAAACTTGCTTCTGAAAAAGACAACCCTTCTTGGGATTAAGTTTCAAATTGGCTTGACGCAACCTCTCAAAGATAATGGTAAGATTTTCAAGTTGACCCTCAAATGTTTTCGAATAACAAATCAGATCATCTAAATACAGGATCAAAATTTTCCATATTAGACCAGAAAATACAACTTGTGTCAATCTGGTGAATGTGGCAGGTGCATTACAAAGACCAAATGCCATTCTTTTCCACAGCCACTGTTCACCACCAGGTATTGAGAAAGCAGTTTTTGGTCTGTCTTCTTCCTTAATTTCACATTGCCAATAACCTGATTTCATGTCAAGGCAAGACAACCATTTTGAACCAGAAAGTGCATCAAGACTATCATCAGTGCGAGGTAATGGTTGTGAATCCTTTACTGTCACATCATTCAAGCGTCTAAAATCACAACAAAATCTAACAGATCCATCTGGCTTATTTACCATTACTACAGGAGCATTCCAAGGACTTTGGGGACGTTTTTCAATTATGTCAGCTTCTGCCATTTTCTTAATTTCTTCTTCGGCAATTGTTCTTTTTGCTAGTGGAATTCTGTATGGATAAAGTCGAATTATTTGAGCATCTTTTGTGTTAATTGTATGTTGGGTTAGTGTAGTGTGGCCTATGTCATTAGAATTTCTGGAGAAAACATCCTGATATTTAGTCAGAAATTTTCTTAATTCATTTATTTGTTCTTCACCTAGATTCTTTGAGGACCTTTCAAACATATCTGTTAGGTGTTTGGGCATTATTTCATTTCATTTTACCATCTGTTTCTGAGACATTATTTGATTCAGACGGTGTACAATCATTTATTGATGCAGGGTGATATTCAGTTACTACTGTATTTTTAAATATTTTGCATGGTTCAGTTCCAAAATTTGCTATTCTAATGGGTAATGTATTTCTACTAGGATCAGCTAGGACCTTGTCTCCCAACAATCCTGTCTTTTCAGTAAATTTCGCTGCTGGTTCAATCAATCCATAGGAGCCTTCTCCCACAATTCCTAATGGTGTACTGTTTACTATAGTTTCAGAATGTGGAGGAACGTCAACAGTTTCAGTAACTGTTACCTGGCAACAAACAGGTCCCTTTACATTGTTAAAGAAACAGGTAACTTTTTCTCCATTTACATTTAAACATCCCTTGCTTATCATCAAGTCACATTTGTTTGTCCTCATGAAGTCCATTCCCAGGATCCCTTCTTGTTGAATTTCAACAATAAGCATCTCAGTTTTAATTACTTTATTCCCAAGTTTTATATCCACAGTTGCTTTACCAAAAAATGGTACAGTCTCTCCAGTTACTGTCAACAATCTGATGTTTACTGGATTGATGTTTGGTGGATTTGACCATTGTTCTACAACACTCTTCCTTAAAATAGACACACTTGCTCCTGTGCCACAAAGTAATTTCATTTCATTATGGTTTACTGTACCCAATGCAAAGTACCCTTCATCCTTTCCCAGGCTGTTAAGCTTAATTATTGGGGACCTGGTATGAGAGGAGGATGCGTTTCGGTCCCTACGCTCGCCCCATTCCAGTTTTCCTGGTTTTGCTTTTGACCTTGATTTTTTTTTTCTCTCCAGCCACCCTGAAATCTTCTTGAATTGTCATAATTTGATCTATAATTTGAATTATGTCTGGAGTTATCTCCCCATTTAGGTTTGATACTATTTTGCTGATGGTTAAAACCACCAGATCTTTCCCTTGACTGATATGCATAATTTCTATCATTGATCTGATGTCTTGGACCATGGAAATTTTGTGATTTATTGCTTTGCTGGTTCAATTTTACTTGTTGAACAAGTTCACCTATTGTTGCAGTAAGCTTTTCAAAGTTTTGTTTGAGTTCATCACTCCCCCAGTTTTGTTTGCAATCTTCACACCCTTTAACAACATTCTCTTGAACAGAACCAGCCGTTCTGTGCACTTCTAGTTTTACAGCCAATGTTTCAACTTCTGACATGGTCTTTAGGCCATGTTCCCTAAGTCTCAATCGTATATCTGAGTCATTGATAGCTTCAATAAACTGTTCTATCGCTAAAATTTCTACCACATCAGTGCTTGCAGAAGGATAGGCTAATCTTGTAAGTTTTCAGATATTCTGAGCTAGTTCAGGAGTGTCTCCCCTTTTCTCGGTATCGAGATTTCAACTTGGAGTGAAAGATCTCTGCTCTGTGTATAGAACCAAATCTATTGATAAGAGCTATAACTAGAGTATCATAGTTTGTTCCCTGTTCATTTTCCAATTTGCTGAGCAAGGAACGAGCTACCCCGGAAAACTGCTAGCAAGGTACAATGCTTTTTCATGATTATTCCAACCATTGACTTCTGCCACAATGTTAAACTGAGTGAGATATTCATCAATATCTATATTTCCATCAAATAACTGAGGTTTGATTTTAGGGGTTGTGTTGGTTCCACCATTCTGGGACAATTTATGCAATGAATGCACATTATGGTTTACAGCTTTGTTTTCTGGTTCTTTTGCAACTCGATTTTCTTTAGAGTTTTCTTTAATGGATGAGTTACTTTCTGCTTTTTCAATCCTTTCTTGCATTTCATGCAGTTTGTGAGAAACATTTTCAAATTGTGTACTCATTGTCTCTCACAGGGACAAAATTGTATTTTTCACCTCATGTGCAAACTGACTCAAATTTCTATCCAACTTTTCCTCAAAGGAAGTATTCACTTCCCAATGTTCATTCATATTTCTGTTTTCATTTTCATTATCAATTTCACTGGCCAGAGATACACCTTCAAAAACACTCTAGAGAGAATTGCTTCTGCAACTTTTGTCCATTGTGCTTTCACCACCACTTCTAGGTTAACAAGTAAATATACAAAACTTTTCTAATTTAATTTAATCTTTTATATTTCATAAAATTTTGTTTTTAATTTTATTTTTCAGAAACCAACCCCACATCTGACACCATTTGTTATGAACTGTTTGCTAGGGTTCTTTCAGTCATAACATATTCTGGGTTTGCCTGATACTGGCTTGAGGTTGAAATGAATGTAGAATTTTACTTGTGGTGTTGGTATTGATATTTCGGTATAATAAAAGACTAGAACGACAGAGGAGAAGACAGAGAAGAATGAAGAAATGTGTGTTATCCATGATGTAAACAAATACAGAATAAATTATGTTTAACTTTTTATTGTGTTCTCTTGTTTCCTTTTTCTAATATTCATAAGATCACAATTACATTGACATACAAAGTAACAATTTCACTTCCTGTCCATACATTTACTATACAACATAAGCAAATAAGATTGTTTGCTTATTACAACAAAAATCCGAAATTTGTGTCCATCCAAAATCTAGACAAATCCGAATTTTGGATAAATCCGAAATTCGGATAACTTAAAATCTGGACAAATCCGAAATTTGTGTAACTCAAAATCTGGGCAATCCGAATTTTGGACAAATCTGAAATTTGTATAACTTAAAATCTGGACAAGTCCGAAATTTGTATAATTCAAAATCTGTCAAATCCGAATTTTTGGATAAATACGAAATTCGTATAACTTAAAATCGGGACAAGTCCGAAATTTGTATAATTCAAAATCTGGGCAATCCGAATTTTGGCATTTTAATAACATAACACTTCCAGGAATGTTTTTTTTTTTACATGAATAAAATTAGTCATCATCAAAATTTGGATTTAGAATTTTGGTCTGAAAGGAGACAGATGGTTCTGATTTCAATGCTGTCAGTCTCTCGTCTGCAAGGACAGGGCTATATTTATATTCTCCGTACCTTTGGAGAATCTCGGATGTTTACATAAACATCAACAGCGGGGACACTCGAGGTTCCCCGATTCGGGTTAGAATCGGGAACGCTACCACCTCACGCTAAACAACATAGAATGTTGAGAACAATGGCACCATTACAAAGCTAACGGAGCACGTTCCAAGAGGCAGTATTTGATTAAAATACACAGTAAACAATTAAGGCAACCTAAAATATCTTCATCTAGTAATACATAAGTATCTCTAAGTTACTTGAAACATAGTGATGAGTTGAAATAATCATCACAATGGATGAAATGAGTGTCGGTTGGTCTCATTTAAAGCCAACATGTGCTTTCAACAAGGGACCGTCTCAAAGCAACTTAATCAATGGAAACGAGGTACATGTACACAACATTTTAAATAATTGTACTAAACAGAGATAAGATAAAATTGTGAGACTGGCATAGCAATATATATATATATATATATATATATATATATATATATATATATATTGAAGTACTGTACTGGCATTGATATAACTCTGTCATTGATTGCTGTAGATATACTGAAATACTGGCATTGAGATAATTCTATCATTGATTGCTGTAGATATACTGAAGTACTGGCATTGAGACATCAGCACTGGCCTTCTGTTATTCGACAACTGAGTATTGTGCTCCTGTCTGGGCTCAATCATCCCATATTAAGTTAATTGATGTCCAGCTCAACACAACAACGCGCATAATCTCTGGAACACTACGACCTACTCCTTTACCATGGCTGCCAGTACTCAGCAATATTCCTCCACATCTGCGTCGTTAGGAAGCAACCACAAAAGTGTTGGCTAAGGTCTATGCCAGTGAGAAACTTCCACTGTACATGGACATCACCTCACATCGCCAGGAAGCAACCACAAAAGTGTTGGCAAAGGTCTGTGCCAGTGAGAAACTTCCACTGTTCATGGACATTACCTCACATCCAGCAGTCTGCTTTACTTAAGACACCCAATCTGGTTAGGTCCATTGCCGGAGGATATGACAGCTATTTCGGCATGCAGCATTGAGTGGTCTTCAACAGATGTAAACTGCTCCCTCGTAGCTAAACCATCTGTCTGCCCTCCTGGCTTCAACCTTCCATGTCATCTGTGGGCCACACTGAACCACTTTCGGACAGGACAGGGTCATTGTGCAGTCAACCTTGTCCGACGGGGCCAGGCCGCTAACTCTTCCTGTTGTTGTGGAGCTCTTCAGACCATGTCACACATTGTGAACAACTGTCCACTGACAAAGTTCACCGGTAGACTGCATGTTCTGCATGTTGCAGATGATGACGCTATTAAATGGCTGAGCATGCACTGCACATGATAATAATAATAATAATTGAGATAATTCTGTCATTGACTGCTGTAGATATACTGAAAGTACTGGCATGGAGATAATTCTGTCATTGATTGCTGTAGATATACTGAAATACTGGCATTGATATAATGCTGTCATTGATTGCTGTAGATATACTGAAGTACTGGAATTGACATAATTCTGTCATTGATTGCTGTGTGTGTGTGTGTGTGTATATATATATATATATATATATATATATATATACTGAAGTACTGGCACTGACATAATTCTGTCATTGATTATGAATCAGAGAGTTGTGGGGACATCAATGATGATCATTACTTGCAGTCTGCCAACTAATATTTGAAAGAAAATACATCTGTCCACAGCAACCACACAGCTTATTGTGACCTGGTAAAACTAGGAAGTAAATATTGTTAGTGAGAATTTTCTGGTGCGCAGTGCAGCCTTCATTTAAATGTATTTATAAAGTTAGAGTTACATGTTTTGAACTGATAAACAATATAAAGCACAAAAGGCTTTATATGTGAACCTTAGTGAATCACAGGTAGTTTTATATCTGCCTGAACGTTTGTGCATATTAAAGTTTTAAAAACATAATTTATGAAACTTGAATAAAGTAAAAACATTTTATGAAACATTTGGCATTTGTTACCTAATTGTGTAAGTGTTACTTGATTACATTAGTTACATCAGTATTTTTTAATGTTACTGAAACTCTTACTTGATTACATTAGTTATATCAGTATTTTTTAATGTTACTAAAACTCTTACTTGATTACATTAGTTATATCAGTATTTTTTAATGTTACTGAAACTCTTACTTGATTACATTAGTTATATCAGTATTTTTTAATGTTACTGAAACTCTTACTTGATTACATTAGTTATATCAGTATTTTTTTTTAACATTACTGAAACTTGTACTAGATTAAATTTTTATGGGAAGATCATTTAGTTTTCAACTTGTGATCTCAAAATGATTTTGAAATCTTCCTATTTATTTGGAATATACATTTCTTTTCCTTTAGCATTTCTATGCATTGTGTATTCAATGGCCAAAATAGATCGGTAATTTTAATTTCATTTAAGGTTCCTGTGCATTATGTATTAAATGGAAAAATAGATCAGTATTTTTCTTCTACAGTTTTACAAAGGAAGAAATTTTTTATTATTAGGTTTACGTCACTTCATATTTCTCAAACATTTCTGGAAAATGAACAAACAAACAATCAGGTTTGAATGTTCATTGGCCTACCTCTGTAAAAATTAAATTAAAACTGAAAATAAAGAAGAAAAATTAACACTATGAGCTGACATATTTCAAAAAAGTTTGAAATTTCAGGTATTTAATAGATTTTGATTAATAGATTGCCAAGTCACAGGCATTTCCAGTTGCTTTAATAAGATTAAGTAGTTAATGTCTCTTTTTCTCTCTCTCTCTCTCTCATCAATTTTGCTTTTGCAGTTGTTGAGTGAGAACAGCAGAGCAAAAGATTTTACAGCACAAGTTTCATGCTCTCTCTCTCTCTCTCTCTCTCTCTGCTTGTTTGCCTTTGCTTTTTTGGATTATTGTACATAAACTCTTTGAATAATCAAATTACCTGCATCTGTTTTTTATAAATGAGCCTTTCCTGGATAGAATGTATTTTTAAATGAAACATTTCTTAGTAACAGTTTCAAAACAGTCTTCGGAAAAAAGTTATAAAAGAGTCATTAGTGACAGCTTCAAAACAGTCTTTGGTAAGAGTTACAAAACAGTTCTTACTAACAGTTTCAAAACAGTCCATAGTAACAGTTTATTAAATGAACATTAATAAGATTTTCCAAATTAAGAAAGAAGATAGTTTTGAGAAGAACAGAAGAAGGGCATGAAAGAGGCCTGAAAATCTTGAGCTTAATCTCTGTTGAATGTACACAATTGTCTGCCAAAAAAATTAGCCAAAACTCCAAAAGGAAGTGACCTCAGTTTTAAATAATTCTTCTTTGCTATGATGTAGATGCTTGTCCTGTTGAATATAGATGGCTAGTGTTTATTGTATGATGATGCCATTCTTGACTGGTCTGTGTTTTATGTTGTAGGTGCCTTGCAAAAGTACCATGAAGTCAATGGCAACCTGCCAGAGCGTATTATAGTCTTCCGTGATGGTGTTGGTGATGATCAGCTGCCAGCAGTTTCAGAACACGAAGTTCCCCAGATGCTGAAGAGCTTCAAGACAGCTGGAGGACAGGATTACAAGTAGGTTTACTCCATGAGTATTTGGGAAAATGTTGGTATGGATTGGAGAAATGTAAAGTATTGTTGGTAAAATTTGGTATGGATTGGAGAAATGTAAAGAACTGTTGGTACATCTTTGGTATGGATTGGAGAAATGTAAAGTACTGTTAATAAAACTTTGGTATGGATTGGAGAAATGTAAAGTACTATTGTTAAAACATTGGTATGGATTGGAGAAATGTAAAATACTGTTTATACAGTTTTGGTATGGATTGGAGAAATGTAAAGTACTGTTGGTACAGCTTTGGTATGGATTGGAGAATTGTAAAGCACTGTTGGTACAGCTTTGGTATCGATTGGAGAATTGTAAAGTACTGTTGTTACAGCTTTGATATGGATTGGAGAAATGTGAAGTACTGTTGGTAAACTTTGGTATGGATTGAAATGTTAAATGCTGTTTTCACTGATGCCCACAATAAGCCAATCTATTTGATTTCCCCTTTCTCATATTCAGTCTTCAGTTTTAGTACATAGGAATTTCATGACATACAGTTTTATGAAGAAATATTTTTTTGGCATGGATCGTTTCTTTTGCAAATATTCAGTAAACTATTTAAACAAAAAAGGAGAAGGTTATTTCCAGGAAAAGCATTTTGCCTGCATGAGGAAATTATGGAATGACATATCTTGGTGTCTTTATTTTGATTTTGCCTTCTTTTTAATTCCAGATTTGTTTGATACTATGTTTTCACCATAGTTTTTACAGAAAGTACCACTAAAGTTTGGGCTGCCATTCAAGGTATCATTTTTACAGGTGGTGTTTTTCCCATGGCTATGCAGCTTGCCATAGTTCAGTTTGTTTATTTGACTCAGCTATATCACTGAACTACTTTAAGCTCAGTTGCACTAATTCAAGCATCTGTCTGAGGGCAATTCCATTTAAACATACGGGGGGGGGGGAGAGGGAAAGGCACATTTCAAAATGGATGACCATCCATAGAAGTGATTTTTTTCCATGCCACCACCAGTCATAGAAGTGAATTTTGGACACCCTTGCCCATGCAAAGAAGTGAATTTCGGAAATTCATGACCGTGCATACATGACAGTTTATATGGATTAAAAACCCAATATTTACATGGATCAAGATCAATATGTTTAAAAGCACCTAAATAAAAGTACCCAGAAAATATATATGAAATTTTATAGCAGGGCCATACATGTAAGTTTTAAAAATTATTTTCAAATTAGACAAGGTAATGTGTATTTTATATGAAGGGATTAAAGAATATTAAAAATACAAGATGCCTGAATTACTTTTATTGTCAGCAAACATGGAAAATGTTCCCCAACAGACTGTGAACATGTAGCTTTAATTGTCTTGTATAAGATGACTCATATCACACCTTTTACACACAGTATCATTGGATACTCTGCCAACCCATTTGAAGTTTTTACATTATATGTTCAAACAAACATTACAAAACAAAAACATTACCATACTCTCTCTCTCTCTCTATATATATATAGAAAGATATCTCTATAGATATATATAAGGTTGTTGTCTTTCCCTGGCATTATTGTTGTATCTTGTCATAATTTGTCAACTATTACACCTGTAAAATTTCTGCAATTTTCAACCACACAACTCCTTGGATCCGCAGATGCATGTAGTTCAGAAACCAAAAACAATTCCACAAAACAGTTTTCCCATGACAAAGAGTAATATTTTGAAGTACGGTAGTTTTTCACGAGGTCGACATTTTTGTAGAACCATAAAGACCATTATTTTCACAGTGATTTGTGAATAATTTGTCCAATTTTCAATAATTTATCATTTCAAATCTAAACTTAAACTCATGTGAAACATTTAGACACCACTTGCTGTCTTCAGATCAGTGAGAATGCAGAGATATTGTTTTAGAGGAAATATTTCAAAACTCTTTTCTATGAATGTTTATATTAACTGGCCGAAATTGGTCTGTTATCTTACAACTCACACAGATTCAAGTAACAGTGAATTATTTATGGAGAGTACCAAACTGTATTTGGCCAACCAATGGCAAACCCACAGTGAGTAATAAGATAAGAAGAACATGCTGGGAACCTCTAAAATGACAATATCTTGGAATTCTGACAGTAAATGGTGTCTAAATTAAATGTTCCTTTTCACTTAAAGTTTAGATGTCAAGTTATTAGTTATTGTAAATTTGTCAATTATTTACAGGTCACTGTGAAACTCATGTTTTTTTTTTTTTTCTTCTTCTTTTCTGTAAAACATGTTGACCTTGTGAAAAGCAACGAAAAAAGACTTTTCAAAATATTTCTTTTTGCCACATGAAAACTGTTCCATGGAATTGTTTTTGGTTTCTTAAACTAAATGCATCTGTGGATCCAACAAGCCCATTATGATTGAAAATTGTTGAAATTTGACAGGCCTAATAGTTGAACAATTAAGACAAGTACAAGAATAATGCCTGAGAAGAAAACAACCTTGCATATACACATCATATCAATATCTCAATTTTCTTTTTTAAAAATATGTTTGTTTGAATATATATATATATATATATATATATATATATATACACATGAATACATACATACAAAATATCAGGTGGGTGGAGTTGGAGGAGTGTCCAGCAGCAATACTGAAGCCTGTGGTTTTACAGATACAATTTCAAAACTCAGTATTTTCTGCATACGGTTTTCAAAATATACAGACTTAAATCAATATTTGTTTCAAATTATGGGATATAATTCCCAAGGTCTGTTTACATGTAGGAGTGACTTTAGGCATAATTTTTTTTTGCCAGAATGTTATCTCCTGAAGGAATATATCCCGTAATATGAAAACCAATGTTGTTTAGCGATATATTGCATTTCTTTACATCAATTTGAAGATAAACTAGGAGAGTAATTCTGCATGGCCATCTTCAAGGTAAAAATTTAAAGTTCACATAACACTGCACAAGAGTACATTCTGACATAATTGTGTTAATGTGTACTGAAACTGACAGGTATTTGTTACATTTCATTTCACCAAGAATAGGTGAAAATTAGCTTAAATTGATATTTAGCTTTAAAAAAATAGTATTTCTAATATCTGGCTACTGGGAAATAATTCCCACTAAGAATTATTGCTTTTAATTTGATAAGAAATCTTTATAAATCACTGACAGAATTGCAGTATAACTAATAAAGGGAAGGAAATAACCTCTTCAATAGAACAGACAAACTTTTTTCACTCATTTGTCTTGTTTTTGTTTCTTAACTTACTGCTGCCAGAAAATCGGCTTTTCTTGTCCTTGATGAATGAACTCGTTGCTGAAAATGATCATGCAACAAGAACATTAATTCTGGTACTGTCAGTTTCGATAAAGGCGAGTCTCAAAAGCTATCAATAATTTTCTTATGCTCCAAATTTCTTTTTTCTTTCTCCTTTATCTTCAAAATATATTGTTCAATGTCCAACACACTTGTACCTATCAAGTTACTCACAGTTTCTACATTGTTTTCCAACTCGTCTGGATTATTTTCCATAAGAAATTTAATGTTTCGAGATGGCAAAAAAATATCAGGAATCGAAACAAACTCTGGTATACCAGATTTAAAAGACAGTTCATCGATAATATTTACAGCTTCCCCGTATAGTAAGTAATGAAATTCAGATAAATGGCTGATGTCTAGGATTGGTTGCATTTCATATCTGGTAATTGTGGATCCATCATTTGGTCTGTAAGTTGCAAAACTGTAGTGAGATAACACTGAAGATGTGGGGTCAGTCATGCAGTGGTACAGAAATCTAGCACCTTTTGCTATATCCTCTGCGAGTTCATACATCCTACAAAGTTTTGACCATATTTCTCCACTTGGTTTTACACGAAAGTTATTCAACTGTCAATGTTCTGTAGTATCCCTTTCCAAAAACTTCTTTATTTTCTATTCGTGATTCTGGTTCAAGACTCATTTTTCCATATCTGGTGGACGATGAGCATCCAATTGGTCTTTAGAGTATGGGACACCTTGAATTCGCTGTATAGCATCTTTTCTGGCATGTTCCATATTTTTTCGAAATTTATCTACATTATAACACTCCAGCATCATCAAACTCATCTAGATATGCATGTTTTGATGAAATCACACCTCCATGGCTTAATGCACGGTTTACTGCGGTGTGTACTCATTCAGCGCTGTGGTATTTTGAAGCACCTTCTGCCTGGCTCTGACATTTATATTTATCAAGGTCTAGTAGATACCTAATCAAAACTGAGCAGAATAAGGTTATTTTATTTCTTGGTCTTTCATCACCTCCTCCATCCACAGTGACCAGAACTTGAGACACTAAATTATTGCGTTCAACAATGAAATGGAGTTTATACCTGTCCATTGACGTTAGGTATAACATTTCATTCATATGTCTGAATGCATTGTGTGTTCAAAGAAATGAATTTTGAGAACAGAGGCCCCACATTCACTTAAACATGTTTTTTGAGACACCAGTAGTTCCAATTCTTGACTGCAGATGAAGTTCTGAGTCAACTGTTGCAACTTTAACAAACTGGTAAGTGGTAATAGAAAGTGCTCTGTTTGAATCTTTCTCCCAATCATTGATCACAGTACTGTACTCTGATACAAGATTTAGAGAGGCATTGGACAACTTCAACATCTGTGTGCACCAGTGCTTTGTCATCTCTTGCTAAGATGCAATATTGTTGCATTGATCTGAGTAATATCTCTGGTAGCCTTCCATAGAGAGATCCCTGGATTGATGCTCTTCCTTTCATGGTGTCATTTGGCCTGTCAAGATTTAGATCTGAAGTTTTTAGTGTAGGTGTATACTGTTGATAAGGCTATTGGAATGCTGAAAACCTGATTCAAAATATTGACGGCTCTTGGCATATCAAGCCAGGATTTTTTTATTCTTCCTCAACCAGTTTGTCAACACAAAAAATCGGCTCCTTTGTATCTCCCCATTTTTCTGTTCTTCTATGTTTCAATTCAGACGCAGTTTTAAACACAACAGCACTTGTGGTTTTTCTGCCTCTTTTCCTAGGCAGTCTACATGGTTCTATATCATACAAGGCCAGTCCATCTATCTCTTGCTCTGAAATGACAGCAAAAACAAATCTGATATTGAGAATTTTATTTGAAATTCTCAATCACACATTCAAAACACGACTTCTGTGTAAAATATGTAAATTATATTTAACAGTGCTCCAGATAGTTTTCAGACTATTCTGTATGGTACGGGTCAACATTGTAAGAAATCATTGTAAGAAATCATTAATAGCTTGGTCATATCCAGTATAACAAAACAACTGAAAATTAGTTTAAAGTACAAGTTGTAATTGTGAATGTGTGGTCAGACAATGTTCAAAATACTAGTGTAAATGTGTTTTTTATTTAGCAACTGTATCGATAAACTCTTGTCAATCCCTTACTTAACCCTTACTTGCTGTAAATGAGTACAATGACTTCTGCAAACACTGTAGACCTGAATCAGTTTGCACATCTGTGCACTGTTTGCAACTCAGTCAGTAAATTCTCCAAAAGGCCACTATAAGCCATTAACAAATTGATCCAATTTGAAAGAAAGAACTGCTCATTGTTGAAATACCATAGATTAAGGGATAAGGGTTAATATTTGGAAACACTCAATGGAGTTTCTCCAAACTAACACTATCTTGGGCATTCTTTGTAGTTTTGCTTTTAGTTCAACTCAGAATAAAATGTTTATTCCATGTCGATCAGAGTGAATATCCTAAAATATCTACACAGAAATCTATTGACTACGAGTTCAAATGGTGAGATAAAATGAGCATGCCAATATGCTTAATAAGAACCAAGTATTAAATGATTTTTTTTAAAAAATGCCTCAGCATTTACTTCTTTTAGAAACTTGTCTGATTGGACAACCACTTAAAAAATATACTTGTTGAGTAAAAATCAATCTCTTCAGTTTCGTTTACCATTTCATCACCAAGAAATGTATGATTATGTCCCTCCCATTTTATCTCAAGTCAAGATGAAAGATTTGGCAAAGAAAACAGAATAAGTAGAAATATAAATACTTCATTCATTTATATATACATATATATATATATATATATATATATATATATATATATATATATATATATATATATGATTTATTTACTGAAGACCATTTGAAACATTTTTACATTCAACCCAGTTCCATGGTGACAAATCAAGGTTTTTAATAAAGTAACTCAACAAATGAGGTTTTTAATAAAGTAACTCAACAGAAAGACAAATTTGGGCATAGTAACACCTACGGGCACAAGCAATATGAATGATTGGGCAAAGAAAACAGCATATACCTAGTACAGAAACAACAAGATTTGATTTGTATCCACATTTTTTCATTCTGTACTAATGGACAGAAATTTTAAATATGTACAAGTCGAGGCTTTTAGTAAAGTGACTGAACAAAAAAAATTGGGAGTCCGTTGACAGTACCACAGGTGCTCAACGCAAGCTTGATGTTGAGAAAAAAAACCAACAATAATACAAATGAAAAAAATCATACAGAGCGACAAAAATATCTCAGATTACCCCCGTGACCCATTCTGACATAGGATCCTGTCCATCATACTATATAAGAGGCATAGGGTCCTGTCCATCATACTATATAAGTGGCACAGGATCCTGTCCATCATACTATATAAGAGGCACTGGATCCTGTCCATCATACTATATAAGAGGAATAGGATCCTGTCTATCATACTATATAAGAGGCAAAGGATCCTGTCCATCATACTATGTAAGAGGCATAGGATCCTGTCTATCATACTATATAAGAGGCATAGGATCCTGTCCATCATACTATATAAGAGGCATAGGATCCTGTCTATCATACTATGTAAGAGGCATAGGATCCTGTCCATCATACTATATAAGAGGCATAGGATCCTGTCTATCATACTATATAAGAGGCAAAGGATCCTGTCCATCATACTATGTAAGAGGCAT
>JAECUM010096285.1:0-45937 GCA_016617855.1 Megalonaias nervosa
TTTTTGCTCACCTGACAATTAGGCAATGTGAGATTATCAATCATATGGCCCCATGTCTGATGTGAACTATGTTATTGAGTGTCATTCATTGTGATTCATCCATCAAGATTTGATATTTTCAACTTCATTTTCAACCTATTTCAGCAGAAAGCATTGCAGCATAAAAACCTTACAATCTGCTGTCAAATATGACCTGTTTCTCAAAAGGTAGAAAAACTCATAACAATCGTTGAGATGTGGCTAAAGATATTTAAAGTAGAGAAACCATCATGCCTTTTTCTCTAACCAACTAATAGAATTTAGACAAATCTTTACAACATGTACTAAATGCAGATTTCTTTGCTAATTGTTTTGCATTTGGCTTTAGATAGATGTCAGCCAGGTGAGCAACTTTTTGTCTGCTACTCCACAGCATAACAACACTTTAAGCATAACTATTTGCAAATTTAGCTAGTCTTGTGGAAGTTCAAAGGAGAAATAAATGAGTACATAGCACCAACAGCTGTTATAATGTATTAGTCCAACACAATATGCCATTTTGCTGGAACAATGATGGAAGAGTTTCAATTCAGTGTTCTGTGCCTTTCCCAAATGCTCACACTAAAGCGACCATTATCTTTATTTTCTATACCTTTGAAAGAATTTTAACATCATTATCTTTAATTCTGTAAGAGTACACACTTGCTTATATTTAGAAAGGTTTATCTTTCACAGATTTTTGTGGGTTTTTTAACCTTTATATTTTTACAACTTTTTACTTGGCAGATATAGCTAGGCTTGTGTTGATTTGTTGTTAAAAACCATACATACATCTGTTTTCAGTTAAATGTTTGCAAACTGAAAAATTTGTATGATCATTGTTGTATGATGAATCATTCAGCTAATAAATTATATACCAAAACCTACATAAACAAGGGTTTATTTTTAAACATACAAAATCTACTAAACCAGTACATGCCATGCTAAAGTTCATGTACCGTTGACAGGAGAAGGTCCCTCATTTCAAACCAGCTAGATCAGGTTAGATCATGTAATTAAAAAATATAGTGGTGGTCATGAGCAACTTTGTTGTCTGGTGTTTGTGAGCAACTATTATGTCTGCGCACGTGCCAGATTGTCTCATTATTGGCTTTTTCTTTCGTCCCTTTGGGTAAAGAATGTGTGTTGTACAAAATCTTCGCCTTCTACACCAAAGGCAAATAAGTTCAAAAGTGAAATGCAATCTAAATTAAGTGTCAAGGAATACAAGCTTTTCTCCAGGTAGCATTTTCCAACTAAATTCACAGTATGGTGAAAATGGTGTTATTATATCAATGGTGGTAGCCCACCATGCATAGTATGGTAGTTCCTATGCGAGTGATAAAATTCTACTGATGTAATGTTTACTTATATGGAATCATTTGTTTCTTCAGAAAACTATAGTACTGTACATTGTTAATGCTTAGAGTGGTCTTTACAGTTTGATCTACGTTGTGCACTGCAAATTACTTGTCCTCTTCTTAAGTTCATATAACTTGATTAAAGAGGTGAAATATTCCCCCTGGTAAGGTGGCACTCTACAGTGCCGTATTTTGCATAGGGTTAGAATTTTAAAGAAAAAGAATTTCCTTGGGTTTCCTCACTGGTTATACTGGCTATTTAAAAAAGTATTGTTCAAAGAACCTTTAATTCCCTTTATTTTGGTGTATGATTGATGGGTGTAATATGGGTTATAGAGTATACAGCTTGGCCTTACTCCAGATGAGCATCTTTTAAAAAACTGCTAGCTCCACTTGGTCATTTTCACTTCCTGGACTTCAGAGGTAAATTGTGAAGAAAAAAAGAACCGATAACTTTTTTACATTTCATATATTTGGTAATTCACTTATTTCACTTTCAGAAGCTGGTATTGTGCAGTTGGGCAAAATTCATTTTCCCAATTTTAATAGGTGCCAAAGATAGTGTACTTCAAACTAATTCAAGGTGATATTTTAGCACAAGGGAGCAGTCATTTTCGTTAGCAGTGTGCTTAGATCATGTACAACTTCCTTAAGTACAATATCCAAAGAAATGTCACCAGCATTACATCAAAGTAGCATAGAGGTAAGCCAACATTCTCTCTACTATGCATGTTTCAAATATAAACAACTTAATATTACATATGTCACACTCTCAAAGTATATAATAACTGGTGAGCACCCCCTAAACAAATTTATTTTGCTTCAGAGGTAATATGTAAAAACATTATGATATCTGAGCATTGGCCTGCGTTGGGGCAACTACAACCCCACGACCCTTGACACTTAATGGTGACCCCTTGTAAGCTGCCACTCTGTCATTATCAGTACGGAGGTCAGGTTTTACTGTTTCCCAAATCTTCTTCTTTGGGTTGAGTTGAGCATCAGGCTCTCCTGAAAAAGATGAGAAAAAAAAAGATAGTAGACTTTTGGCTTGAGATTAGAAATACAACACATGTTGCTAATCCATGTTGCTAATTAAACAATGAATATGGTGTGCAATTGGTTACATTCTTGGGAAGAGATATATACCCAATTGTAAGTCTGCATCAACTACAAACTGCATTAACCCAGATCTGTCATCACATAATACATTAGCAGATCTGGGTCTATGCAGTTTGTTAGGACTAATCAGTAGAACAAACAGCACGAACCCTGATCTGACAGAGCATTATGCATTTGCAGATTTGGGTCTATGTTTTTTGCATTTAGATCAAACTTACAAGCATATATATATGGTAATAACAATTCCTCATGTTATTTAGACTGCCATGACAAGTTGACATAGTTTCTGTTCTTGTCATTTGAATAGCTCACCAAAATCCAATGTACTGCGCATGCTGAGTCTTAACACTAATGCCAGACTGGTTGTACTTCTCAAATAAGCATTTACTAACACACCTTTCACATCTAGACAGGTAATAGAGCCTTGAATATACAATACTTCTTTTTGTCTGAGTTGTCAACATACATAACACAGGTTATCCCTGATCAATGCAATCCCTGGTTTAATCCCTGAGTCTGACATGCAAAGATCCAAGGTTTGAGAGCATGCTATGTAAATTGATCAAACTTATTTTGCTATACTGTTAAACAAGATTTAAACATGAAATTGGACATGTTGCTCAGTCAGCAAACTGATTGGCCGGTGAACAACCTCATGCATAATGTAGAGGTCTGATCTTTGAAAATGCCCAATACCACCAACCAAACTTATGGGTCGAAAAATACTGACCATGATCATGCATTAATACTATTAATACTTAAACTTGCCAACCTGGATAATCTGCTGCCTTCACTCTCTCCCCAATCTGGCTCCCAGCTGGAGGCACAAGGATCTCTACCCTATCTGGGCCATTAGCACACATGATCATCGCCTCTGACATGATCCCCCTCATCTTGGCCGGCTTCAGATTGCACATGAAGACACCAATTCTGTCTTGCATCTGTTACCAATAAGAAAAGAAATCTATCCTAAGTTTGTTGATACTGGACAATATGTAAAACATGGCTAAATCTGATCCATTACAACAGACCAATTTGGTTCTTGTTTTACACATAAACCACATATCCTACAAATTTTTAACTTAAATTTTTTTTCACAAAATTTTAAACTTTGACCTTAAAGTTAAATTTAAGGTATCCTTCATTTGAAAAATTGGGCTAACTGGGCAAAGAAAAGATCTCATTTACATAGTTGTCTATGTTACAAGTGATCTGTATAAAAACCAAATATTTTTCATTTTGTTAAGATTCTCTTCTTTGATGCATCTGACCAAAGTCTAACAGCATAAAGTTTAAGTCAGCAATTCGATGCGCCTTCAACTTTATAGAAATCAGTCTTTGTAAAGTTTAAATTTTCAAGCTATTTCTTAAAGATGTGACGCTTTTCTTTTTTGGTTCTCTCATTTTGGAATCCAATTTGTCATCAGAAGTTTCACTTTCTGAGTGACTTGTTCACTAGAGTCATCATCTCTGTGGTTAATATTATTCAGTTATCCATTGTTCCATATCTACCTTTTAGCAAAACATTGCTGCCTTTACAAATTATAAACAACAACTTTTATACGTCAACTTTTTCTTAAAGTCAAAAATGCTAATAAAATAGGAATTTTCATCAGATTTTCTCAAAACTGAAAGCCAACTGACACACACTGACAACTTAATTTGTGGGGAAAGAAAGCTAAAAGGACAAGAAAGTTTCTTTTCGCTGAACATGCTATTTATTATTTAGCTAGAAATTAAAAGACTTAACATTGAGTTGAATCAAAAACCTTAAATACTGACCCGATTATAGGGCATGGAAGGATGTATGGATGGTATGTATGAGATGCCAACATGACAACTTTACAAAAGCTTTACAAAAATATCAAGCTCTGTAAAACTTCGACTACAGCATTAAATTAAATAGTTTTATCCCAATGCTAGGCTGCGAGGTTGATTGGTACACAGAAAAACACTATCATCAATAGCATTTTAATAAATAAATTCAATGAAGCCAAACTTTCAATCAAAGTTACCACAAGCTTAACAGCAACATGGGAATGTCTGTTAACCCTGCTAAATTTACCTCCTCAATAGGCACATGCTTCACAAGGCCTGACACAACTGATCTTGTTTTTCCTTCCCCCAAATCAACTTCCTCCACATAAAGACTATCGGCATCTGGGTGCTTCTTCACAGAAATGATTTTTCCAATGCGAAAATCCAGACGGGACACATCCATTTTCTCACTGGCTGCTTCCTCAGCACCCTTCTTCTCTGTCTTACCTTTTTTACCTGGCGGTTCTGAAAATGAAATGTGCATTGGTAATGACAGATCCATCCATTATGGTCACAATTTTGAATGAAAATAGGTACCCCCTATTCAAAACCAAAATAATAACCTGATACATAAACTAATAACTTGGAATTCATGTTCTCCAACTAAAACAAAAAAAAAAAAAAAAAGGTTGTGAAGATGTGTAACAACTGAAGATGTAAGGAAAACAATCACATGTTGAAAATATACTTTAATTCTAACTTGTGGCCAAAAGGTTCTCACCTTTTCAGAATGAGGTGAAAGCATGAGAATCATTAGCACCCAAACTGCATAGATTCTAGAAAATCAAGTCATTTAGGGTGTCCAAATTGACAGAATGAGGTGAAAGCATGAGAATCATTAGCACCCAAACTGCACAGATTCTAGAAAATCAAGTCATTTAGGGTATCCAGATTGACAGAATGCGAAGCGAGATGACAAAAATTGTGCAAGTCAATACACCCTACTGCCCAATTTTTCAAACTGAGAAATTATTTCATTGCAAATTATTTAAAACCTGATGGTCAAATAAAGCAGATGGATGAACATGGTGCAACTCAATAAAATTCCATGAGTCATTATATTTCATTAAAACAACGAAAAAATAGTCACCAGAGAAGTCGCATTACCTTCTTTCTCTTCTCATTTATCACCACTCCTCCACCCATTAAACATGCATGCATAAGTATCCTTACCTCCCATTCTCTGCACCTTGTGATAGATCCAGTTTTAAAAAGTGTTAAGCACACTTGTGAACTACCCCCAACTGTACCCCACTTAAAGTTTCTACCTTCAACAGTGGGGGAGAGGGTACATGACATTATATATGATGCTTGTTCAGACAGGCAGGAAAACATAATCAGCAGCTTTTCTTCAAAAAGTGTATGGATGACAAGAATTTCCCAGAACGCTACATACTACTGATGGAGAGAAAATTATGAGCTTGAGATTCATACAAGAAAGCTCCTGTCTCTCCCTGACACTTGTGCACATGCTGTTGTCTGGTTGAAAATTTGGGCACATTTTTAAAGTTTTTAACCTCTGGCAAAAGAATACATCATTAAGGACAAATAAAAATTTCAGAGCCCAAATATTAAATCGTCTCTATGGCTAAAACTCGATATGGAAAACAATATATATTTCAAACATTTTACTTCTAGAGTGAGAGAATTGCACACTGATGAAGCTTTGTAAGTGTCAAACTGTGAGATTCATTTAACTTATTAGCTGGAGGTAACAACCATAATGTAAAGGTCCTTCACACTTTAAAATTTCTGCCATCAATGTAATCATGTACACTTTACAACGGAAGACAGCCACATCCAATATAAATTTAATGAACAAATAATGGCCAAAATATCAAGATTCTTAATGTAATCCAATTCAAAAATCCAGAATGATTGAATCATGCTGAGAATCAGCCATTTGAGTTTTCCAGACAGCAGATCATTTTTACCTGCATTTGTCAACTTTCTTTGCTAAATGCATGGTAAAATTAGAATAGAATACTTCTTCCAGGGCCAAATGTTTCAATCAAATTTAGTTTTACAAATGTTCACATCAAGCTGCAGTACCCATATGTGTAAACAGCTGCTTAACTGAAAAGTGGCATATGCCATGACAATTGGTATGAGACTATTACCGACAGCATGACTTGTGCCACAACAAGTACATTAAGTTAAGATAGTGTTATAGAGTGCAAGCTGACAAATTATATATTGTTACTAGAGTGCAAACTGACAAATTATACACTGATACTAGAGTGCAAGGTGATGCATTATATAGTTACTAGAGTGCAAGATGACAAATTATATAGTTACGAGTGCAAGCTGACAAATTATATACAGTTACTAGAGTGCAAGCTGACAAATATACTGTTACTAGAGTGCAAGCTGACAAATTACATACAATTACTAGAGTGCAAGCTGACAAATAATATACTGTTACTAAAGTGCAAGCTGACAAATTATATACAATTACTAGAGTGCAAGCTGACAAATTATATACAATTACTAGAGTGCAAGCTGACAAATTATATACTGTTACTAGAGTGCAAGCTGACAAATTACATACAATTACTAGAGTACAAGCTGACAAATAATATACTGTTACTAAAGTGCAAGCTGACAAATTATATACAATTACTAGAGTGCAAGCTGACAAATTATATACAATTACTGGAGTGCAAGCTGACAAATTATATACTGTTACTAGAGTGCAAGCTGACAAATTATATACAGTTACTCACAAGCTGACAAATTATATACAGTTAGTAGAGTGCAAGCTGACAAATTATGTACAGTTACTAGAGTGCAGGCTGATGCATTATATACTGTTACTAGAGTGCCAGCTGACAAATTATATACTGTTACTAGAATGCAAGCTGAGGCATTTAAATATTGTTCAAGTTTTAACATTAAAATTCTGTTAAAAGAAACCAAGCATTTGGATACTGCTAACAGAGTATATGCTTAGGCATTAAGATCCTATAACAGACAGCAAGCTTAGGGCATTAGTATACCGTTACTAGAGTGCAAGTTGAGGCATATGATATTATTAAATGAGAACAAGCTGAGGCATTAAGGTACTAGTACACAAGTGGAAGGTGAGGCATTAAGGTACTAGTACACAAGTGGAAGGTGAGGCATTAAGGTACTAGTACACAAGTGGAAGGTGAGGCATTAAGGTACTAGTACACAAGTGGAAGCTGAGGCATTAAGGTACTAGTACACAAGTGGAAGGTGAGGCATTCAGATACTGGTACTAAAGTGCAAACTGGTACTCAAAATGAAGCTAAGGCATTAAGGTACTGGTACTCAAAATAAAGCTAAAGCATTAAGGTACTAATACTCAAGTGCAAGCTAAGGCATTAAGGTACTACTACTCAAGTCCAAACTAAGGCATTAAAGGTACTGGTACACAAGATGAAGCAAAGGCATTAAGGTACTAATATTCAAGTGCAAGCTAAGGCATTAAGGTACTACTACTCAAGTCCAAACTAAGGCATTAAGGTACTGGTACACAAGATGAAGCAAAGGCATTAAGGTACTGGTACACAAAATGAAGCTAAGGCATTAAGGTACTGGTACTCAAAATGAAGCTAAAGCATTAAGGTACTAACACTCAAGAAGAAGCTAAGGCATTAAGGTACTAGTACTCAAGTGGAAGCTGAGGCATTAAGGTACTAGTACTCAAGTGGAAGGTGAGGCATTAAGATACTAATACTAAAGATGAAGCTAAGGCATTAAGGTACTACTACTCATATCCAAGCAAAGGCATTAAGGTACTACTACTCAAGTACATGCTAAGGCATTAAGGTACTACTATTCAAGTGCAAGCTAAAGCATTAAGGTACTACTACTCAAGTGCAAGCTAAGGCATTAAGGTACTAATACTCAAGATGAAGCTAAAGCATTAAGGTACTACTACTCAAGTGCAAGCTAAGGCATTATGGTACTAATACTAAAGTGCAAGCTAAGGCATTAAGGTACTACTACTCAAGTACATGCTAAGGCATTAAGGTACTACTATTCAAGTGCAAGCTAAAGCATTAAGGTACTACTACTCAAGTGCAAGCTAAGGCATTAAGGTACTAATACTCAAGATGAAGCTAAGGCATTATGGTACTAACACTCAAGTGCAAGCTAAGGCATTATGGTACTAATACTAAAGTGCAAGCTAAGGCATTAAGGTACTACTACTCAAGTGCAAGCTAAGGTATTACTCAAGTCCAAGCTAAGGCATTAAGGTACTACTACTCAAGTATATGCTAAGGCATTAAGGTACTAATACTCAAGTGGAAGCTAAGGCATTAAAGTACTACTACTCAAGTGCAAGCTAAGGCATTAAGGTACTACTAAGGTACTAGTACTCAAGTCCAAACTAAGGCATTAAGGTACTAATACTAAAGATGAAGCTAAGGCATTAAGGTACTACTATTCAAATCCAAGCAAAGGCATTAAGGTACTACTACTCAAGCTGAAGCCAACGCATTAAAGTACTAATACTCAAGTCCATGCTAAGGCATTAAATACTTCTACTCAAGTACAAGCTAAGGCATTAAGGTACTAATACTCAAGTGCAAGCTAAGGCATTAAGCTACTAATGTTCAAGTCCAAACTAAGGCATTAAGGTGCTACTACTCAAGTCCAAGCTAAGGCATTAAGGTACTGGTACACAAGATGAAGTTAAGGCATTAAGGTACTACTACTCAAGTCCAAGCTAAGGCATTAAGGTACTACTACTCAAGCTGAAGCTAAAGCATTAAGGTACTACTACTCAAGTGCAAGCTAAGGCATTAAGGTACTACTACTCAAGAGCAAGCTAAGGCATTAAGGTACTACTACTCAAGAGCAAGCTAAAGCATTAAGGTACTAATACTCAAGTGCAAGCTAAGGCATTAAGGTACTACTACTCAAGTCCAGGTTGAGGCATTAAGATTGTTTTACTAGAAAGCAAGACTAGGCACATGATATTGTTACTCGAGTTCAAGCTTAGTTATTAAGATACTGTTACTACTGTGAAGCTTGAAAACACGCATTTAAAAGTTGACAAGCGTGATTCAAGACATGCAGCGATGGTAAACATTGTGTTCAACTAAAACATCTGTAAAGTATACTTGGACCTTAATTACCTCCAGTACAGTTTCACAAACTGTTGTTCCAAACCATATGGAGATCAATGGCTACTTGCTACCTCTTAACTTTACATAATCTGTAAAAAAAAATTTAATTCACGTGGGCCATGATGATGGCAATCATCTTTTCCACAAGACATATTGAAATCCATGCATGATATTCACTAAACATAACTGTTGTCCTTCCTGTTTTTTTCCCCAAGAATCTGTATATTCCTTTGTATTCCTCTGTACTAATAAAACCTTTAAGAGGTGTATTGTCCCTTTCATCCTGAAAATGTATCACTTGTTCGACACCATTTTCTAAGAAACAACATTTTGCATCACAAAATACATGCAGTTTAAAGTGTCTGTGGTACTCCTTTAAGGTTAGTCTGGTTCCATGACCAACTCCACTGATTCTAATGTGAAATCTGGATCTGAATCAAACACGGAAAAGACAGTATCCAGATTTTACCACAAATAATCATTATTTCCATAATTTGTGGTATTATTCCTCAAGTCCATATATTAAGTGTCATTGAAGATGAACCACATTAGGAGTCAGTCACTTCTGTGCACAGGTAGCCTGTATTTTAAACACACATTTGTAAAACTTCTATGATGCAAGGTTCAAACTATTAAAGAATGCTTGTTCCAGGGCCCAGCGTACCAATTAAATTTAGTTTAACAACTATTCACGTCAACCCCAAGAACCCAAATGTGTAAACAGCTGCCTGAAAAAGAGAGAGATGTAGTGGCAAACACTACAATACCTCTGCTGGCAAACAAGTTGTGTCTCAACAGGCACTTGAAGGGTTAACAGTTAAATAAAAATTGTATACTGCACAGAGTACATTTCTATATGTGCAACTTTAAAATCTTTTGCAGGAATTCTTATTAATCATTGTTCTCCAAATGCACAAATTCTTACAAATTGTGTGCAATTCCAGCATTTGTGTGTTCTGGCTATATTTCTGATAATACTGCTCCTCAAGTGCAAGCTGAGGCATTAAAATATTGGTACTGGTGTACAAGTAATTTATCAGCTTGATATACATAAATTTACAACATTCGGTGTAACCTTTTTCTTTTTCCTTTCCCTCTTTCTGTGCTGGCTTGCTGTTTGCCTGTGATTCATTGGCTTCATTAGCTGACTCAGCCTTGATTTCCTTGGCAACTGCTGCTGATGTAGAGAAGTTTCTAACTGGCAGGGGAACTTGTTTAACTGAAATTTTAAAAAATACAATATAACTACAGTTTGTTTACTGAAATAGATGCCTTAAATATAATGACTTATGCTAGACTTTAAAGTGATAAAATAAACTGAAAATTGTGACAACCCATGTACCGTATTTAATGTTATTTTTCGTACATGAAAAAATAATTATTAATTTCGGTGTACGAAAAATTATATGTAAAATAAATAATTATCATTTTGTGGTAATGACCATGTACAAAAAATAAAGGGATCATACCCGAACAAGATCAACGGAACACACGACTCTCGACAACCTAACGTACAAAACAAATGTACAAATTCTGTCTCATTCTGCTCTCAACTCAAGAATCTGATTGTTGTTATGTGAGAGAGAGAGAGAGAGAGAGAGAGAGAGAGAGAGAGAGAGAGAGAATAACCTGTATTGTTCAGGAATCAGTTACCTATCAGTTGTGTTATTCCTTACGTAAACACTACAAGGGCACTATTATATTCCATTGGCAATTAAAACCTGAATAAATAAATCGTTTTTGTTGTACCGGTAATTAAGGGATCCATTGTCAGTAGGCCACATGGCTATGCAGACGTAATATACATGCTAATTAAATACTCTTTGACCTTTGGCTTGGTCTTTTCCAGTAAATACTGGACTGAAGACCAGATTCACCTCAACAGATCAAATTAAGGAGGCTCTGTGTAGGGAAATGAGGCTACCCATGGGGTGTTGAAAATGTGTAAGACAAGCCCATTAGCTCAAGAACAATATTAATCTACTGATATATGTGCTGAAGCCATTGAACAAAATGGCAAAAGAATTTAAGAGAGAAAGAGAGAGAGAGAAAGGGAGGGAGGTAGGGAACAACAAAGCAACGTGTATCAAAAAATATTTTTATATTATAAACACGTTATTTTCAAGGATACAATTTGTGATCCAACGCTGGACGAATGCACAAAACAAATGCAAAAACATTATGCAATGAAAACTTCATAATGTTCAAAAGTTTTACAAGTCTTCCAGCTCAAAACCCTCGAACTATTTGCATTCTTCGTCACTTGTAAGACTTTACAATGGAGCTTCATTGTCACTCCTTATGCAGTGGTCATCTCTACCGTTTATTGCATTTGAAAGGCCAGTAACTTTGAAGCTACTGATTATCATGTCCTTTTTCTTCTTCAAGTCTTCACTGGCTTAAAAAATCCAGTCAATCATCTGCTGCTTTGAATTGGCTGGAATTTTTTTGGTTGCCTCCTCACCAGCTTCCCTGGTTGCAATATTTTTGGAAGCCTGGTCCTTCATGTTTTTTGACCATTTTTTCTGCAGCAGCCCCTTGAAAGGCTTATTTAAATATACATCCAGTGGCTGCAGTTTACTTGTGCATCCACCAGGGATTACTGCCATTGTTGTTCTGGATTTTTTCATGGTTTTTTTAAACTTCATCAGTCAAATGGCCATGGAATGAATCCAACACTAGGAGAGAAGGTACACGCTTCGTGTGTGCTTTCCAGACTTCATCAATATAATCCAACATTAGGTGTTCATCCATCCATGCTTTTTGTTGAACTTTCACTACAGCTCCCTTTGGGATCTTTAGATTTTTTAAGTTTCTCTTTCCCCGAAAGATTATCATGGGTGGCAACAAGTCACCAGATGCCAGGCATGTCAATACGCAAGTTAAATGGCGCCTGTCACTGCCGGTACCTCTAACACACACCTCTCTCGTCCCAACTTTATCAATTAGCTTCCCTGGTACCAAGTCGAAGTACACTGGCATTTCATCCATATTTCCAATTAAATGTTCATCAAATTCCTCCTCCTCCCACACCCTTCTTATATATCTGGTAATGCAGTCTATTTTTTCCTCTAGGTCTCGAGGTAGTTTTTGAGATATTGAAGTTCTGCATCTCAGTGCAAGTCCATTTCACTTGAAACAGCTATCAATCCATCTTCTTGAGCCCTGAAACTTTGGATTTTCCTCCTGAATCACTACAGTAGCATAATTTTTTAACATTTTAATTGTTACAGGCACATGATGGTCCCCCATACAGAGTAACCAGGATAAAATTTCCTGCTCTTTCTCATGCGAATACGTAATGGGTCAGCCGGCACCTGGGATGGATCCTTTCTTTGTCCTTTGAATACTTTTTGAAAAATCCATTTTCATCCAGCTTGATAAAGTACTTGGTGTAAGGCGGTACTTTGCAGCTATGGGCCTAATTCCACATAGTTTTGCCTCCTCAACAATTCTTATTTTATCGTTAATGTCCCATTTCTTATATTTTCCTCTTACCGGTGACTTTGCAGTACCAGGAAACTGGCTAATATCCCTCATATCTTTGCTGTAGTCCAGCTTGTCTACTGCAGCCTCAGGAAAGTTTTCAGCAACAATGGGCACCGTTTCAATAGTATCTTGTGGTATAATGGCATTATCTGTTGCATCAATATTTGATTTGTGCAGTTCAGCATGATCTTTTTCATTGGCGATCTCGGCAACTGCAGCAACAGACAGGAGATGGGTTTCACCTTTGTCTTTTCGGGGCCGTCCAGGTCCAATTTTCTGCCTTTTGTTTGGTGGTTCAGTGCATTTAGGTGGTGGTGGCGGAATAAAAGTTTCTCCCTTTGGCAGGGGTTTGAAGAAACTTAATAATGAAGACATGTCCAAGCACGAACAGTCCAAGATCTTTGAAGATATTACCTATATATAAATCGAACTTACAGAGTCAATGACTTTTGCATTTATGATTAAAACTAACTGGGTTTTTTTTATAGTTTTTACTGCATTACTATATCGAAACAATAAGGGTAATTGCTCAATGGTCTGTGGTCTTCACTTCATCCTCTACTGAGATGTTATTTTTACTGGATAAATAAACTCAAATGGCTTTAGAATTCATTTTCAAATGCGCGCGTTTCTTGGCTACAGACTGACATAATAAAGAGCTCTCATTAACGAAGCTGTCCAGCTGTTAATGAATAGCGGAATATATTGTAATGACAACAACAAAACAAAAACATCAACCGTTATATTTTCTCGCTGATACAAAAGACAAAGAAGGGCAATATGATGAATGCGAATAGATTCTCAGTTAACAAAACAGTTGCCCTTTCCGAGTAAGCTGAGCAGAGGGCTTTCTACACACTTATAATTGGGGAATATTTCTTTACCGGTAGTTGTTTATTTATTTTTTTCATTATTAGATGCCTCAGTTACGCATTTACGCGAAGATATCAATTGGGTTTGTGTTTCATTGAGGAAACAAATATTTATATTTCTCATTTGGGATTATACCAAATATACTCGGCAAAGAATAAATTGGTCGTTTTGCATATCTAAGTGATACATCGTTTTATGTATGAAAAATAATAGGTTGACCCAAAAAAATGTGAAGTTTTGTGTACAAAAAAATATGATAGCTTTAATTAATTATTATTTTTATGGCTTGATGGTGTACGAAAAATTAAAGGGTATGAAAAATAACATTAAATACGGTAATGGTTAAGTCTGCAATACTTTTTACTAATATACAAAAATATTTACCCCAGATATTCTTCTTGGGATTGCTCAAACAGCATGCCAATACTAAAAAGTGTTAAGACTAAATTACTGTTTTGAAAATTATAAAATTGGCTGATTAATTACATTATTCAAAACTTTAGTTAGGTTAATAATTGCTGCAGTGTTCTGGTTAGCATACACAGCAACCAACAAAATGTCCATCCAAAGCTTCTAGTTTGCTACCAAGTGGAAAATTTAGTTTTTGATATTTCTTACCAGGTCTTGTTCACTAAAATTACTTCCATGATTCATGTTTTGATATTTGTCCACTAAAAGTGAACTTAAACTTTTCAACATTTCATTCGATAAATTTATTTTGGAAAATCCAACCTTTAAAAATATTTAATTAAACATAGGTTTGCTATTTTTAACTGGATGGTCTGTAACTACATGTAAATAAAAGTAGGTTTGCTATTTTTAATTGGCTGGTCTGTAACTGCATGTAAATAAAAGCAGGTTTGCTGTTTCTAACTGGCTGGTCTGTAACTACATGCAATTACCTCCATTCTTGATCTCAGCAATCATCATTCTGACCTTCAGTGCATCCAGCTTCTGCCTCAGTGCTACATTCTCCTGCCTGAACCTCTCCTCATCTATCCTGCAGGCATCTACAACTGGAATGAAGGAAAGATAATTACTTCCTGACAATCTGCACCTGTAACAAGCATATATATGTAAACTTCTGAAGCAATGCCAAATTATAACAGGGCCTCCACTAGGCTTCGCATTTGTTGCCAAATGCAAAAGAATTCTGAAAGTGGCGCTATTTTTTACTGACTGGCGAAAGTTGCTGGCTACAAAGTTTTATAAAGTAAATTTTTAATTTTTCATGGATATAAGCGACTCAGGCCACTTAATATCTGCTTTCCCTATCTGCGGCAGTCAGTGGATCATGTCAGTAGATGATAAATAAGATGTTATTTGAACATGACAGCAGCTAACTGCAAGCTGCCAGTCAGTTTTGAGAAGCAATTAAATGTGATTAGTAGGAAATAAGGAATGACCAGGGGATATACTCTATTGTGGAACAGGTCAGCAAAAAGATTCGGTGTCATTTGCATGTGTTGTTAATTTATGTTTATTGCAAACTGTGAGAGATGCACTTGGGACTACTTAGCATTTTGGGATTATTTACTTAGATAACACGTTTTGGTGGTCTGAACTTAACTGAGTAACACAGGATGCCACTACAAGGATGTCAGTCATCGACTGTAAATGGCCAGAGTCGCTTATATCAGAGAAAAATTAAAACCTTACTTTATAAAACAAGTCTGTATCACGCACAAAGAATATAGCTAATTAACTCTGAAAAACGAAGATTTATATCCAGATGCATATGAGGCAGCTACCAGGTTACTTGTTGCCCCAATTTCTACTGCAGATTGTAAGAGGGGGTTCAGTCACCAGAATTTGTCATCAAAACAAACTTACGAAATTCTATGGGTATATCTACTCTGAAAAATTTAATGAGAATTTGTATTAATGGGCACAGTGTTGAGAATTTTGTATTCTTGAAGGCATTTATGAAATGGTCTGGGAAAATATTGAGGCAGATATTGATGAAGTGTCAGTGACATTGTTCATAAAGACTAAGCAATATTTTGTATTATCAGTTATAAAGAAACATTCTTATTCATTCTTGCTTTTCACATGTTATACACTGTCATGTGTATATAATTGTACTGTTATATTTATTAATAATTATTCTTGTTCTTTGAAATGTGATATAAACATGAAAAGCTTTTTAACTGTCATGTTTATATAGATTAAATATAGGGCCAATAAAATATTAAGCATATATTTAAGTCCCTGCATCATGGCATAAAATGGCTTCTATGGCTGAAAACTGGCTCCAAATTTTTAAATTTGGCAAATTTCATGGCGCAAAGATAAACATTTGCAAGGGAGGCCCTGATAAACTTCTCCTTATCCCTACCCCATCTAATCAAAGGATTATAATTCCAGTACCATTAGTAATATTTGAACCTTGTATCATATCCCAAAGTTAAAAGTCACAATAAATCATTTTAAATGGTATGGATTTAAACGAAGACAAAAAATAGCATGCACTTATGTGTGAAAAGCAAGTACACATGAAAGAATCATGTAGGGATAGGTATGGTTGCAAAGTACTGCCTTTCACCTCTGAAAGTGTACAGACTATGACCCAGCACCAACAGAAAACAATCCTCTGCCAAATCAATCTACAGACTGTTCAACTGAAAGCTACTGTCTGTATATTTGGGCTCAAAATTAATGCTATCAACTAACCTAAGGTCAGTGATTTTGCAAATAGATCACTAAAACCCCTGTCATTGCTAACCCATTGGAGCAGCCAACAGGTGATCTGGTAGTTTTCAACGTATCAAATAAAATGTTTTTATTGTGTTGACTGAATACTACCAAATTCCTGAATCTGACATGGTAAAATAAATCCCACAGCAGAAACAGACAGGTGTTATTCCGTGCATCAGGTAATTTAGGGTGATTATTGTCAAAATAGTCTTCGCTCTTTGTACACGTTACTAGCTTGGTGTACTGGCCACAAATACTGATATCAATACAGATAATAATAATAAATAAAAAAAAAAATGATCCAGGATAATATTTATACTCTTGTTGACAAACATTCAGTGAATGCATTGTGTAGAGAGGAGTGCAAAGTATAAATGTATGTAGTAGCATTTGTTAGCACATCAGCACAATAGTGGCCATATGGTGGCAAGTAAATGTTGGCAAGTTTGAAAATGATGTGGAAGATTTGCAAGATGAACAGCCGCCATTGAAAGGTCAGAATTTAGATGATGACAACTGAACAGCCGCCATTGAAAGGTCAGAATTTAGATGATGACAATTGAACGGCCACCACTGAAAGGTCAGAATTTAGATGATGACAATTGAACAGCCGCCACTGAAAGGTCAGAATTTAGATGATGACAACTGAACAGCCGCCATTGAAAGGTCAGAATTTGGATGATGACAATTGAACAGCCACCACTGAAAGGTCAGAATTTAGATGATGACAATAGCAAGTACAATAATAATATGATCAAAAGAGAGTAAAATTTTATCAGAAATGCTGATAAATTGCATATAAATGGCTGAAGTGAGACCGATAAAAAGATCTGATGTTGTGCACTTTCTGCATCAAGTATTCATGTCAACGTAAAAGTGCATGGTGAACTTCATTATGATTCAATGATGGGTGCATAAACTTTGAAAAATGTTCCTCAAATCACACAGATGAGCATATTCCTTAACTTGCCAGGCATGAACATCATAATATAAGCTGTGGATTACACCTGGTCCAAGAAACAGAAGGTCAAAGACTATGATTTTTAGAAATGAATTGGAAGATGAACCAGATACAGATAATGAACAGGAACCATCAACTTTCTGTGAATTTTGCTTGTTAAATACAGTTCTGGTTCTGAGATGATCTTAATGAATGATAAATGCTAAATTATAAACTTCTGTTTGATTTTTGTACTACCAGTCAATTTATTACAGGATCAGGAAAAAACTTTTAAATAAAAAAAATTCATAAATCTGTGCCCTCTACATGTTCAATAATAAAAATAAAAATCTTTATGTAACATGGAATTTTCAATCTTTTAAACAAGCAACATCAGTTGTCATCAGCTATCTTTTCTGGTAACAACAGTCCAAATAAGCTGAGCTGAGGCATGATATCTTGATCAAGGATATTTGAAACATCCCACTGGAGTAGATATTTGAATTCACAACCCACCTGCTTTGATTCAGGTTCTTTACCAAATGAACTATCCCTGACTGTATTTTTGCATTCAGTGACAGACTTAGAAATATTCATCAATTTTATGTATCGTAAAACATATAACTTCAAATCTTATAAACATTAAAGCAATGAACATTTTAGGAAACAAAATTAATTTTTACTGCATAAATTCCAACTGCTGTAATTACAGGCCTGCCAACCCTAACAAGACCTTCTCAGTAAGGCAGCCGATTTTCCTCCATAAGTTGGACCCATTTTCAGTAAGGTGTAACAAAATATCATGTACTGCTATTGTCAAGCTGGAAAACATGCATTTAAAAGTTCAGAAGTATCATTTAAGACTGATGAAGCAATAAATAACAATGTACTGAACTCAAAAGTTTATAAAGTTTATATGAACCTTAATTACGTCCAGTACAATTTCACGTGTGACATACTCAAATCAAAACATGATGTTCAATAAACCCACCTGTTGCCCTTCCCGATTATTTTCCCAAGTCTGAATTTTCCCTTTCAATCTTCTGTACTATTACAACTTTTAAGAGGTTTATTTTCCCCTTTCAACACGACAGTACTAAAAAAAATCTGACAGCCTGATGCCTGGGGCCCATCCAATTTCAGATCGGGCCCGTCCTGTTTTCTAAGTGAGATGCCAATCAGGTTTGTCAAAAAAATCTAATTTGCCTGAGAAAACTTGGATAACGCTGATGAAATGCAGAAATGTATTTCAAGATGTTGACATACCTGCCATAACACAGCGCATTCTGATTAAAATCGGATCACCACTGTCCTACATGAAGTGGAGATCTGATTTTAATCAAACTGTAATACCATGTGTAATGCTAAAAGCACAATTTTGTACTCCCAAACCCATGACACGGCCGTGTTTCAAGAAAACACAATTTTCAGTTATCTTCGAAAATAAAAAAATAAAATTTAGAAAAACACCACTTTCAGAATATGCCTGTTACATGTAGCAGGTATGAATGGTAAACAGTCATGATTGGAGCCGATGTAAAAGTATCATTTAAGCAATTTAAATAGTGGCAATTAAAACACAAAGGTCAAATATAAATCACCATTTCACATATTACTTAACTGGCTGTCAACAGCCAGTGAGATGTGTTTGACTGCAGTGGGTAAGCCCATTGTGTTAATTTGCATTGGTAAGATCAGGAAGTGTAACAACCCAATATAGGTAAATCAAAGAGATGCTAAATACATGTACAAGAACAAACGTTGTTATATATCACTGCCTTGAATGAGAACGTTTAAACACTTTGTATTATGGATTTTTGACAAGTTTGTGAACAGCAGCACTGTTTCTTTGAAGTTGATTTTTTACTGCATATATAAAATGCAAAGCATGATCATTTCAGTTATCTGAATAATGTTCATGTGTAATTCACTTTTTTAGCTAATTTGGGAAGCAATTAGCTATCAGTAAAGCCCAACAAAAATAAATTTCCAAACTCCTGGTTGATGGAGTTTTACTTTGTGAAGCATGACAGCAAAAATATAATGGGGAGGGGGCCATTAATTATTTCCACATACTGCAAACAATATATCAACATATGTCAACTCGGTTCTGACAAGGATTCACTCAGAGAATCCAGCAGAGAAGTCTGAACACCAGGGCCAGCTAGTCTCTAGAGAGTGTAGTGATCAAAACTAATGAGACTTGTGTTACCTTCAAACACACCATTAAACCCTATTGAATTTATATTTGAATTGCAGCAATTGCAATGCTGTGTGAAAAATAATATTAGAAAAAGGGGAAATTTTGGGCATATGGAAATTGGATTCCAGGTTTGCGGAATTTCAGTCAGAGCTTGTGATTTTTTTTTAAGTCACCAGACCTGGGCCTGTGTCTAAAAAATTTTTTCTTTCAGCAATACATGACACATTGCTTGTTGGACACCATTTAAAATAAAAAGCAACAGCTTGATGATGCAGATGTTTTGCATCATAAAATATGTGCAGTTTAAAAGTGTCTAATGTACTCCGGCAAAGTTAGTCTGGTTCTCTCACCAATTCCATTGCATCTAAATGAAACCCGGATCCAAATCAAACACGGTCAATCTAGTATCTGGATCTTGCAGCAAACAATTGTATTTCCCTAATTTGGGCTTTTATTCTCCACGTCTGTATCTTAATGGCAATTTCCATCAGTCTTATGGCAAAACTGTAAGGGTTGGCAGGTCTATAATTACAGGGCTAAAAATCAGTAGTCCACTAGCCTAAGGCTAGTAAATTTCCGGTAGTAATTTTCATAATTTAAGAAGTTTGATGGCTAATAAACTTTCAGTTGTCATCAGTCAGCATTTGTGGGAATAACTAGTGAAGATTAAATTAATCAATCTACTAGTCCATGTGGCTACAAAGAAAGTTATGTTAAATTCTAACCCTGTATTTCTAAAAATAAGCATTTTTAAAATTCAGAAATTTGTGCCAGTACTTGGAATTTTTAATTAGTCACGTGAAAAACTGGTTAACTTTACAGGATAGATGCCACATACCAAATGCATCTTTGACACAAAAGATGTGATGAAATTTCTGTTTAGGTAGCGCAGTCGGTAACAAAGTAGTTATGTGAGAGCAAGAGTGTTGTTGCAAGCAGCCATCGATAACTGCACTACAGGATACTGAGACATATACACTGAAATTATCTCTATTAAATTAACCACAATTTTTAAAATATAAATAAATCTCTTGAATAACAGAAAGAAAGAAATAATAGTAAGGGACAATTTTTAAATATCAGTCTCAATTCATGAAAATCAACTATCAAGAACTCAACTTTATTATCGGCATAAAGTAAAAATAAAAATACAAGATAGAATGACCAATTTCATAACAATGAGACAGCAATGATGTATGACTAAAAAACAAACAACTGTATGCATATTTTCATTAACATTTGGAGAAAAAAATACATGAAATAATATTAGTTATTAGACAAGAAAGTATTGGTGGATTCATCAGAAAAAACAATTATATAATGAACTTATTTCTTTGCAAATGCTCTGGGAGCTGGATTATGAATGAAGTAAAAGAAAAGTCACAATAACACATATCAGCTAATCAATAATATCCAGTTTCTTTAAGATTACAGTTATTTACTGTTGTCAACAGATACTAAATTCGTAAGCCTGACATTTTATTCCAAGAAAGATAAAGGACCAGTGTAATAATAACTATTTCATTCAAGATACTTGTATTTGGTTCATTTATTTCAAGTAATGCAATGCCAAACTTCTGGAGAACAGATATATGACAAGAAGATTAAAATAAATGGCACATTATTCACCAGCTACATGTTTAAAAATCCTCTATTGCAAACTCTGGACTGAATGGTCTATGCATGTTTAATATTGCTGCACCAATAATAACAAATTCATTAATGCATATTATTAAGTAGAGGACCTCAAATGAGTAATGATTTAATATCCAGATAACAAGAATGGTGGAGCAGATTAGGAGTATAAAGTAGCAGTAGCAACTGGAACGGATTAAAGTAAAAAATACGGATTTCTTAAGCACCTGCTGCCTGTTTCAGGGATTCAATCTGATTCCTAAGCTGTATGATGATAGTTTCTGCCAATCTGGCTCGCTCTGTGAACAGCTGGAGAGACATGCTGAAAATGAAAAATATCTGAAATAACTGATCATTATCAAAATACTATTAGCAACGTATGAACTGTCAAACACAAACCAGTTACTGTACTAGGAAATTCAGCTAACAACATCATGAGGACATGAATACATATATAATTTCAACATGATGATCCACGTAACCTTGAAAGGGCCTGTAACCTTGACACAGGATGGAATCAGAAAGGACATCTAGAAAACAATTATCACAAGCTTAAAATTTATATTATTTTGATGAATATTTCTCCCTGTACTGTAATTTTATGTATCTGTTGATCCATCTCCTCATTCACTTATACTACTCCCAGTGCCATAAAATCAACTACGTGGCTTTTATTTTTTAAACTACAGATCCAATTACAATGGGAGCTGAGATAGCTCATTGGTAGAGCATCAGACTTGTATATATAATCCAGTGGTTCTGATTTCAACACCTAATAAGGCCTGTCCAGATTGGCTGCCTCAGTTTGTCCTAGGAAGCGGGTACATAGCTCCCATTTTCATGGCTTGATACTGCCAATAATGTATTCAAAGTGCTACCAAACTAACAAATCAAACATCTAACCTCAAAAGAATTTGCATAATAATAAATCACTGTCAAACCTATTAATATCAGCCACCCATGGGAAAAGGCAAAGCTGATCCTTGAACACAGGTGACTGCTGTATACAGGTTTACCATTCACAATTAGTTTTTGAACAAACACCATGCACCGAATATATCATCACTATTATTACCACATTATTAAAATTGTTTTATGTGCACTATTCAACATAATCAAAAAATATATTTACAGGTTGTTCTTTCCCAAATTTATGTTCCATACAAGATTATTGTATCGTACTAACTTTATTCAACCCTATAAATAAAATGGTCACCAGCTTATTTAAATTCTGATCTTTGTTGTGTGCACCATGACAAAACACAAGCTTCACTACTGATTGTCTGTTTGCATATGATTGTAAAACAGAGGACTAACTCACTGGTCAGCCAACTTATGTAAATTAGGCTTGAAAACAGCTGTCCATACTTCAACTCGTCAAGATCAAAAGACAGATGGCATATACTAAGAGGTCTGTGATGTATAGGGAATCAAAAATGCGATATATGCCTATTCATTGTGACACATGAACCAACATTTTGCCTGCCTTTACAGACAAGTTTTAAACATGATATGACCCCTGAACCTAATGAAATGGAATGCAATTCATATATCTTAATCTGTCACTTACACTTAATAATCATGGGCATCTAAGTTTACCAGACTCAATTCTGCTGTGTCTATACAACTACTTTTTCCACTATCCAGCAAACAAATTGCTTCAACCCTCTCTTGTAATGCTAAAAAGCACTTCAGTTTGAACCTGATATACTAACACCTCTAAGACTGACAGTATGACTGGAGTACAGGGAGCACAAGCAAGATTAAATATTTACACATCAATTCACATGATATACCTTTACCTAAAGAATGCCTTGCTCATGAAACAGAAGTTTTATTAAAATATTTAGAGTGGTCACTGCTGATATGCTTCAGTGACTGCTTAAGGTAGGAGAAAGCATAGATGGTTAGGAAACACTTGGCCACTGACCACAAAAAACATAAGACAGCTACACACAGGACATTTATATACGCAATTTGCTGGAGGACATGGGGAATAAAAATGGCCAAAATGACCAGGTGAGTGCTATCTACTGGTAACTGATAGGACAGGTTTGACTGTATATGCACCTGAAATGTATAAACTTCAAATTGAAATCTCACAGGAAAAAAGAACATGAAAAAATCATGTCTTGGGAATGAAAGACAATGTCTTCACTTTATAAGCAGAGTTAAAGCAATATTAACATTGCTCTAGCGATGACACCAAACAAATACGTGTTGAAAAATGAGATCTAGATTAGAACCTAGAGATTTTATTAGTAAGGTGAAGTTCATTAGAATTTTACATGCTAATCCAGAAATCTAAATTTTGCATTCATGGTAACCATTGTATATTTTACAACCAAGAATCCATAGAAAATATCAAGAGGACTAAATGTCAACCATATGTACAGCTGTGTGTTGGACCATACATATATTAGCATAGTTATCATTTATACTGCAAAAATAAAATAATAAAATGTATGACTTTCTGTTCACCACTTTAGAAAATGTTTTGAGTATAATTTTGAATATATTTCATGATTAGTAATTCAGTGGAGGGGGGTTGTGGCAAAACAAGATTAATAGGTTAAACTTTATTGATTTCAGTCTTACAATCAATCTTCCACTTTTCCAATTAACTATCATTATGGTAACTGATTTCATTCTATTCACAGATCTGTTATGCTGCATATCAATAGCAATGACCATGAGAAAAGTTAATACAAATCTATTATACTTAAAACTAAGACAATAATAAAAGACAATATCTGACACAAAATCAAGATCAACACCCATTAATTGGATTATTGAGCTGAAGTATGTTTGTAGCATCCATCCCCCCCTTCTTCATTTGTCTGAGAGTTTATCATTATTCTACCCTGTTTAAAATATAAGTTAATATCATTATGACACAAAATATATCAGCACAATACAACTATGCAATAAAGCTAACAAATAAAATAAAAATAAAAGGTATATACAGTACTGTATTTAACGTTTCATAGGAAATATTAGAGAAAAATAAATATTTTATGTAAACCTGCATTCATAAAAATGACATTTTTAGATGAATCAGTAAAAAAAAAACTGTCATACAGGTAAGCATTTATAAGGAACAAATACCTGGATTGTCTTGTTACAATGTCCTTACAGATTTATTTGAAAAGTAGTTGGATGTTACCAATCCCTTTTATTTTTCACTTTCACATGCTTAAAACATGAATAAATACTAGCTTTTCACATAATTTGGCTTCTGGACTGGACATAAACTTATAACTGCAAATTCTGAATAATTAAAACTGCAAATTCTGGATTGGTTGAGGCATATTTCCCCAAAATTTCCTTTTATATACCACATACATTTGTAAATTACGCCTCAAGAACAGTCTGGTTATATTCTCTAGTGACTGTTTCAAGAATTAACCCCAAAATTCATTCCATTACTGGATTTGTATTCAATATATACACTACAAAAAAATGCCCACTTTTTGGAGAATTTTTTTTTGCAGGCAATAAAATAAGTTGTTTGCACTTGCTATGAGCAAAAACCATGAAAATGAGTATATTTTATTTGCTAATTTGTCATTTCTGGTACTCTGACCATCACAAATATACCATTATTTATGAACCCGAGATGAAATTTTACATTTGGCCTGTTATCTCTTAGTCCTATTCGTTCGTCTGTTGAGTCGACGAGGACCACTCTAGTCATCCGAGGGTTGTAGGGGCTGGTTCTGTTCTGTGTGTGCGCAGGTGGCTGATAAGGCCAATCCTTGCACGGAAGGTTCATTTGCATAAAGGACAAGGGATGAGTGAGACATCTCCAGGAGGGTTGATGGCACGCGCTTTTCTGGCTTGCCTCTTCAGCTCCGCTGCTGCTGTCCTGCTAGATTCACACAACTTGGAGCCTTTGTGCACGGAGGAACGCCATGTGACTCGATCGCTGGCTGCTTGCTCCCAGAAATCAGGTTTTATGTTGAACGCTTTCAATGCACCTTTCAGATTGTCTTTGAAGCGTTTCTTCTGACCTCCATGGGATCGCTGTCCTTGCTGTAGCTCGCCATAGAAGAGTCTCTTAGGCAGCCTGTGGTCTGGCATGCGTACAACGTGTCCCGCCCAGCATAGCTGAGACTGCATCAGGATGGTGTGGATGCTGGGGAGATCAGCTTGGGAGAGTACCTCAGTGTCTGGAACCTTGTCCTGCCACTTGATGTTCTGGATTTTCCTGAGACTTGTTGTATGAAAGTGGTTCAGCTTCCTGGCGTGGCATTGGTACACCGTCCACGTTTCGCATGCGTAAAGTAGTGTGGGGAGCACAACTGCCCTGTAGACCTTTAGTTTGGTCTGGATGCTGATGCCTCTTCTATTCCAGACGTTGGTATACAGTCTGCCGAAAGATGCGCTGGCTCTGGCAATGCGGAGGTTCACCTCGTCGTCAATAGTTACGCTCTGTGACAGTGTGCTGCCAAGGTAGGTGAAGCGGTTCACTACGTTGAGTTTTTGGCCGTTGACGGTGATGTTGGGCTCAACATAGGGCTTTCCAGGGGCAGGCTGATGCAGGACTTCAGTCTTCTTGGTACTGATGGTGAGACCGAAGCTTGTGCAGGAGCTGGAGAACTTGTCAACGCTGCGTTGCAGGTCGGCTTCTGAGCCAGCGTTGAGGGCGCAGTCATCAGCAAATAGGAAATCCCTGATGGTGTCTGTCATAACCTTGGTTTTCGCTTGAAGCCTCCTGGGGTTGAACAGTTTTCCATCTGTACGGTACCTGATGCCGACTCCAACATCTCCGTCTCTGAAAGCATTAGTCAGCATGGCGGAGAACAATAGACTGAATAGTGTCGGTGCCAGAACACAACCCTGCTTGACGCCATTGGTTACTGGGAATGGCTCAGATGTCTGTCCATTGTCATGGACTCGTGCCTGCATGCCGTCGTGGAAATGCTGCACCATGGATATAAATTTTCCCGGGCATCCGTATTTGGCCATTACCTTCCACAAGCCTTCTCTGCTGACAGTATCAAAGGCCTTTGTCAAGTCGACATAGATGGAGAAAAGGTCTGCGTTTTGCTCCTGACATTTCTCTTGTAGCTGCCTCGCAGCAAACACCATGTCGATGGTCCCACGTTTTTTCCGGAATCCACACTGGCTTTCTGGTAGGAGTCTCTGGTCAAGGTGTGTAGTGAGGCGGTTCAGTAGGATTCTGGCTAGTATCTTTCCTGCGATTGAGAGCAAGGATATACCCCAGTGGTTGTCGCAGGCCTGGCGGTTCCCTTTGCGCTTATACAGGTGGATTATGGAAGCGTCTTTGAATTCCTGGGGGATCGTCTCTTGCTGCCACATCAGTAAAAACAGTTGGTGGAGTCTTTCTATCAGGGCTGTGCCCCCTTCCTTGTAGACTTCAGCTGGAATGGAGTCTGAACCAGGGGCTTTGCCAATGGAGAGCAGACGTATCGCTTTCTGTGTCTCGAGCAAGGTTGGAGGTTCATCCAGTGCTTCGTTGATGGGTAACTGGGGAAGACCACTGATGGCATCATCGTTGATGGATGAGGGGCGATTCAGGACGCTGTCAAAGTGTTCAGCCCAACGTTCAAGAATCTTCTCTTTGTCAGTAATTAGTGTGTTCCCGTCTGTGCTGAGAAGGGGGGATGATCCAGAGGATGTAGGTCCATACACTTCTTTCAGAGCGTTGTAGAAGTTCTTCATGTCATGGCTGTCTGCATAGCACTGGATCTCATCAGCTTTGTTGCTCAGCCATGTATCTCGCATCTGGCGGAGTTTCTGCTGTACAGTTCTGCGTATATTGTTGTACGCATCTTTCCTGGAGGTGGACTTGGGGTTGTTGAGGTAGGTTTGATGGAGGCGGTGTTTTTCATCCAGCAACTGCTTGACCTCGTCGCAGTTCTCATCAAACCAGTCTTGGTGCTTTCTGCTTGAGGGTCCTAGGATTTCCAAGGCTGTTCTGTAGACCATCTCTCTGAATGCCGCCCAGTCAGTTTCCACATTCTGATTGTCCAGAGGGGTGGATTTCAGATGCTCTTCCAGGGCATCCACAAGAGACTGTTTGGTACTGGTGCATTTCAGCTTGGTGATGTTTAGTCATTTAGGAGCCTTCTTTCCCTGTGGGCGTCTTTTGGGCTGAATGCAGATGTTAAGCTTGGTGATGATGAGGCGGTGGTCTGTCCTGCAGTCGGCGCCGCACAAGGACTTGGTCACACGCACATCCTGCCTGTCCCTCTTCCTGACAATGACGTAGTCGATTATATGCCAGTGCTTAGAGCGAGGGTGCATCCATGATGTCTGGTTGGGGCTTAGGTTGTAGGACTAGTTATTTCTATGACATGGGCTGCCAAATGTATGAATTCCTAAAATTTTGACTTCTCGTTCCGATGCTAGCCGACATCGAAAAATGCTGCACAGCACCGTTATTTAGGCAGTAAGACCTCGACCCCAACAACGCAAGTATCAGGGTCGATGTCTTACACTGTAGCACTAAAGCCCGGGGGGGGGGGGGATATAACCTATAACAATCTAAGAAATAACCTCCATTCATTGACCGCTACTCGAAATTTCCTTTGTAACGAGCTCCCGTGCGATTGCTCAGTACAGTAATGTTGGTAAAAAGATAACTGGAATCTATGTCGAATTGTAGTTTTCAATCCACAGGCACTTGATTCCGGGGTAAACTAATGTGTACACTCACCAATTAACACATTAGTTTACCCCGGAATCAAGTGCCTGTGTTTCAATCATACCGACGTGAAATAAATCTTACTACCTACAGTGAAACCGTTTCTTGTAAGGCTGCGACTAACGTCTGAAATGCGATATATTCTCACATACTACACTTACTTTTTTATAGTTCTGAACATTAAAATATTTAGTATGATTGCAGAATGAGGGCTTTATCTGCATTAACAAGCCATAAGACTCACGTTCCTACTTTAAATTCTTGTTCTCAGATATAAGTGCCGTATTTTTGGATGATGTCACCGGTGTAAGATACAAAATCTAACTCATGAAATGCTATCCTTGAACAAGTTTTAACAAATCAGGATAAATAAAAGAAATATTATATACACAAAATAACATTACATAAACAAGATTTGACATAAATTTCCACTACCAGTTGGTGGATCCGTGGACAATCAATGATAGTTAATTTATAAGAAAAATAAAATGTATGATATCATTCATATTATTCAATTAAGTGCCTCATCAAATGATTGATTGTATTAAAAGTTGTGACATTCAACAAAACAGCATATCTTTTGATATCAATATCATTGATTTTGAATTAAGTATATTTTATAGCATTATTGTTCACTTTTTTTCTAAGTGGCCCAAGTTGGAAAAAATATGTTGCGGAGCTGCGGAACAAAATACAAGTGAAAGACGATGTAGACTCATACGATCATGTGGCCAAGTTGGAAACTGCTGTACATCTTGTGGAGGATGCGCCAGAGGAGAATCGTTTGGCCGTGCAAGAGTCCGCGGACTCTACAACAAATTCACAGGAAAAGATTATTCCAGTAGTCTTCAAAGGGGGTTTCTGCGCCAAACCCCTAGTTTGTACTAGCACGACAGCATGGTTTTTACACCCCTGATCCCCGCCCCCAGGTTAGTCTAAACTAATACGAAAACAACTTTGTTGAGGCAACAGCGTCGATTTATTAGTCCATTACCTAATTCGAGGACCCATGAAGAAAATCATCATCGTCGTCAAACAAAATAGGGGTTTGACTCAGAAACGGTTTTTACTTTATATTTCACAAAAATTTTACATAAGATTACTATTTTTTACATTCACACAAAATTTAAAAAAAACCAATCTAAAAAATCGACCTTGCTAAAGTCAACATGAGACATTTTATATCCTTACGCAAATGTATTGATCCCATCAGAGCAGTATCGCTTGTCATCAAAATTACACTGACCAGATTTAATGATAACATCAGTCTCAATTTATGACAATTTGATCTTATTGTCACTATCTCAACATAACCATAAAATCCGTCTAGCGCAGCCTTATAATTATCGAATCCGATAACCTTACCTATTACATTACTTTTGATGCCTTTTGCTCGCGTTTTAAATTCATTATCTGACAGTTTTAAGCGATACATTTTACTTCGTAATCCGATAAAATCGACGATAAGAACAAATTTGTTTCATCCTTAAACTTTCCTAAAACTATTGATAAATATTATCAGATTCTATCTTGTATATTAGTGAGTCAGTGTCTGTAAATAACAGCTCTGCATCAGGCCACTTAACATTAACAATATCGTAGTGGAACCAGTACATTAACTTCTTTGATATCTCAAGTACTGCCATACCGATATAAACTGGCTTATTCAACTTTAGATCTGTCTTTCTTTTATGAAAGGCTACCATGTTCTCATTAAATATTTTCATACTAACAAAATCAACAGATGAAACAAGTTTATTACGACGTTCCATATTATTAACGACCTCCAACTAGCCCTTTAAAATTTTTTTATCCACGCGTAATGATTTTTATAAAACTATAAATGTACTGTTGTTTGCGATGCTCGATCAATTATGTATCTGGGATATATATCCTGTGATTCATCATCAACACCAAACATGTTAATACCTCCTGATAACCGGAGTTTGTTTTGCTTCTCAAATTTTGGAATTTGATTCTCAGCAGTAGTATAGGTATTTTGAGATTCCTCTCTCAGAGACCCCCCCCCCCAAACGTTATACGTTAAAATTTTTGTCAGCAGCTTTTTTTAGCTTAAAATGATGACTTTCATATTTCTGACAAAATTTGTTTTGTCGGGGTAGGGGGTCTCTGAGATAGGAACAACTCAAATACCTATACTACTATTACAGTCCCTATACTTATTATTTTTATAGTTTTAGACAAAATTAATTAAACAAATGAAATATTATATATAATGTCATTCTGTCAATCAAAGAGACATGTTGGATTTGATCTGACAAATAAATTTTGTAAGAGATTTAATTCGATTAGAGCAGCCTCAAGTTATACTGGTATAAAAACTAAAATAATAAGCGATTGTATTTAAAAAGTTGGATATCATTCATATATCACCAAAATATGGGTCAGTATGGTTATTCGCGACTGAAAATGATATGAGAATAGCTAGTTGGGCAGATGATGTGATGACATTTATTGACAATATGGTTGATATTTTATTTGATAATGATATTACTAAAGCTATAAATATTTGTTTAAAACAATAAAAATAATAGTCCTTAAGGACTGTTTGAAGATGATTATATACATATGATTATGATTATGATTACATATGATTATATCTTAATTACGGACAGCACATTTTAACCCCATGTGACCCTCTAGGTTGCCAAACAACATCCTAGCAGGATCAGAGGTCACATATAAACTTAATTCTAAGAACTTATCCTAGGACAGCACATTTTAACCCCATGTGATCCCCTAGGTTGCCAAACAACATCCTAGCAGGATCAGAGGTCACATATAAACTTAATTCTAAGAACTTAACCTAGGACAGCACAGTACATATAAACTTAATTCTAAGAACTTATCCTAGGACAGCACAGTTACATATAAACTTAATTCTAAGAACTTATCCTAGGACAGCACAGTTACATATAAACTTATCTTAAAGACAGTACAACGGGCCTTCTCTACGTTTAATACAAATTTGCATACTCCCCACTCATAATCAACCCAGGGAGTGCAAAATTGCACCCACCAAGTGACATGGTGGGAGAGTGTACAAATTTTCTATTGAAACATAGACGGGCTGGCTGAAGCCCCCACTAAATAAGAAATATTGGCATCAAATCGCCCTCGCCGACAATTTGTCGGTCACGAGAATCGAACCACGGACCTCGAGCATGAAAATCCAACGCGTTAGCAATCGGCCACCGGACTTCATAAATATACATCATGAAAATATTATCATATAGTTACCGAACAGCATTACATTTTCTGATTTTGAAAACACGTAATTTTACATTATATTATCTAATTCTGAAAACATTATTATAAATAAATCGAGAAAAAACAATTTTTCATTTTATATTGTACAGAAAAACGAATCCTAATGCTTGGCTGAACTGTATAAGATCGACCGTTTCCAGTGATACTAACGAGTGTGAATACACAGATGTTATATATATGTCGAAGCTAAACTAAAAGATAAAGATCTGATTCTAAAAACAATATTATAAATAAATCGAGAAAAAACATGATTTTTTATTTTATATTGTACAGAAAAAACGAAATCCTAATGTTTGCCTGAATTGCGACTATACAATTATCTTTGACAGAAAATCGGCCGTTGCCAAGGATACTGGCTGAATGACGGCATTACTGCAGAAAAATAATCAATATTCTGTATTACGCAGTTGGACTTATACTATAGTAAATATGTTATTTAAGTAGGACGAATTGTTAGTTATTTCGGTAAATACAGAAATGATACCAGGATTTATAGGTCTTAAAATACTATCAGATTTACAAATCTATTATATTTCATTAGCAAAAAAAATACGAAACAGTATATATGCTATGTTTGATTGGAACAGTATTATCTCCCTTTTAAAATCAGATATGGTACACAGAGTTATATTTCTTGGCCAACACACAATGTCTCGACGTATGCTATTAAGTAAAATATGCTATCGTGATTATATAACGAGAATTTAATTCTACCAGATACTTTACGACGACATTCAAATAGTTCTTTCATCGCTATCTTACTGACAAGATACTTACTACCTTTTGCAAAAACCTTCGACCTATCTAGGACTATATTAATTTTTGTCTACTGGTACTGGCTTATCGGATTATGAAAATTGTCATATTTTAATGCAAGCTCATCTCGCAAACTTTCGAGATAACTAAAGTATTTGCTGTCATCTTATTTGATAAGGGAGAGTTTGATTCTGTCAAATTTACTAAAACAAATACCTGAAATTTCATCGTTAAATTCAAATGATAATTGCTGGTTATTAACCATTATTTTTTTTATATTGCTATCAACTCCATCTGCTAATGTTAAATTTTCAAACATTATTTCTCATGTTTAGACAAAATTACTTGTACAATGTCCAAGCGCTAGTGTGTTAATTCCGTCACTGCAATATCTTTTATCATCAAAATTACTTAGTCCCCATTTTATGATCGTATCAGTTTCAAGTTTATGATGATTTGTTCTGATAACATTTGTTTTGATAAAACTGACGCTATTGTTTAGCGCTGCTTTAAAATCGTCAAAATTCATCATCTTTTTCACATATCCTCGAGGAATACCTTTTGCTTTTTTTTTGTAAGTTTATTCTCATCTAATATGACAGCATACATTTTGCTCTTTAGTCCAACAAATTCCCTAACTGGCATAAACATAAATTCATCTTTCTTTTTTCCAATAACTTTCTTATTCGAATTATCTTGAAATCCACTACATGCTGGATAATCTGATAAATCGAACAGAGTTTTATTATTGTAAATATCCATGTAGACATCTTCACATTTTATATTATAAACTAGCGAATCTGTATTAGTAAATAGTAACTCTGAATCTGGCAACTGCTTTTTGGTAAAATTATAGTGAAAATCGTACATCAACCACTTCGATATATCAAGTACAGCTGCACCAACATAAATCGGTTTATTTAACTTTAAATTTGTCTTTCGTCGTTGTATTGCAACAAGATTTTCATTAAATATTTTCATACTAACAAAACCATGATCATTAACTAATTTATTTCTGCGACTTATATCATTAACAAATTCTATCGAGACTCGCTTGCGAAAGTTCTCCATCGTCTTACCGAACACCGAGTTGTTCATTAACTTGAAAAAGTTTTTCTCAAATTCGGTTTTAGCCACAGCACGACGTTTCGTATTTAGATAAATATAATTTGCCATCCACTTCGATTGATTAAACTTTAGCACGCGTTGGACCTTTCTCAGAATTAGTCCAGCATCTACTGCTTGTTTTAAATTTTTGTAATGCATAACATAATTTCTTTTATCTAACAAATTTGGAACTAACTTATTAACAATCGAATTTTTTGCTGTTGTCGTTGCTCTTTGTTCAGGCGATAATAAACTATAATTAATCATCATTGACTCTGCGCAAAACGGATAATCGTTATGTAGATCATGTAGCGAATAGATTAACTTCAACAAAGTATGTAATATCGGAAAAATCGATATTAATTTTTCTAGGTAAATCTTTTTCAGTTTCTTTAAGAAATTGATCTGGAGTTATCCAATGAAATCCACTACACGGCATTGGTTCTGACATCGCATAACCATACAAATTATTGGTGCCCAGATAAATGATGTAACTCGACGGGAGATTTTTATCATAATTTTTTAAGTACTTGTTATTAGCAGCTGCATATTTTTTTGTTATAACGCTAATTCCGCCTCTGATACCTTTTTCAATAAAGTTAAACATATCGACATCTGTTAAGAGATCTAATTCTATTTTACTCGTTTTTAGTATAGCGTCCCAAGACAATCCAGGTGAGGAATAATACCAACAGGGGTCTAATCCATAATTGCTGTAGCTTACTTGACGAAAACTCTCAAAAACATCTGCTAGTAATAAAACATCTGTTTTCAAATATAGATCATGATAATCACCAAATGTTTTACAACTAAATTTATTCCAAATATCTTGCGCATATTTGTATTCGTCATCTGTGATATTTTCGTTTTTGAGTTGCGAGTAAAATTTATCTTTGCCGGGCAGAGAAGTTTCATTAAATCTGCTCCACTCGTTGAGATACTCGTACGGAAAGATACCTTTTTTTGTCAGATCGATATAGTTTTCACCGAAGCAACTTCGTAAATTATTAAAACTACTACAACCTTTAACAAGCCCATCTAATGATGCTGCCATAAATTGCAGACTGTCAATAAAACGTAATTTACCAAGCGTCACCGACATATCCTTTTCAAAATTATTTGGAATACATTTTATTACGTTATTTAATTTTAGTTTAGCTTTAATATTTTCATCACCAAAAGCTTCTACAATGATATGACTGTCATAGCCACGAAAGTTATGTAAAACTACGGGAATAAAATCTGGAGCATGAAATTTTAAATTGCAAACTGTTATGAGCTGCTCCACGATATTGGCCGGTCAAATGACAATGATCTCGCACCTTATCACGGGCTCCGTTAGAGTCTACCAGCAACTTTTCACAAATACGACAATTAACTGCTTTATCGAAATCGAGTTGCTGTTTAGACGTTATTTTCATCGGAGCTGTTTTAAGTAATCTGTTAGAAATTTTATTAACTTCGTCTATTAAATTTTTTAATAGCCATACGGCAGGATTTTCACCTCTATATAACTTTATCGGAGTTGAAAATTTATCGTTAGCGCAACAAACTACTTTATAAGCTACTCTGCAAGGAATATGTTGTTGTATCAAGTTTGTAACTGTTATCGCAACCAGAAAATGCTGAAGCAATTTTTTCTGATTTGATAATGTTCTTTTTAGCAATATCTCGCAATTTTAACATTATATATATAATAATATTTTAGATTTAATTGAATTTTTAAGATTTCTAATTAGAGATATGAAAAACCTTATAATGGCAGAAATTTTTAGATATATACCACTGACGGCGGAAGAGCAAGAATTTTATCATGTACATCTGAAATACAATTTATACACTGCAAATGCACTTGGTTCTGTTATCAATATAGAATCTAAAAAATCTGTTGGCATATCAACACCAGCTGGCATGTTAATTTCAGTAAAAGGCGATAATGCAGAAAGAATTAAAATATTTAGAAAAGATTTTATTTATGGTTTGTTTTGCGGCGATATTCCAGAAGGACAACGAGTATACAGAGCAAATGGCGCAGTTGCTGATGATAATATTGAAAATTATCATTGCAAAATGAATTTCAACCTCATCCAGTATTTGATTCATATGAGGCAAATGACAAGGGAATTATTCGACATATAAGAACAAAAAAAGTTATTGGAAATTTAGATAAAAATGGATATTTACACCTGATGGTATGTGGTATAGAAACTAACCAAGTTAATTATATGTCATATCGTTTTGTGTTTTAAACTTTTAACGGACTAATACCTAATAGTTTAGTTATCGATCATATTAACAAAATTAAAACCGATAATCGTCTAGAAAATTTATATCTGGTAACATCAAAAGAAAATAGTAGAAGAGGAGATGCCGGTGGTTCTAATTTTACAAATCCAAAATCAATTATCTCAATAAATCTCGAAACTGGAGAAGAAATAAAATTTAAATCAATAACATTTGCGGCAAAATATCATAAAATTCATAAATGTTCAGTAAAAGATGCAGCTGATAATGTAACAAAATCAGCAACATCAGTGTTGACATTTGATAGATTTAGTTTTAAATACGATAACTAATGATATTTTCTATATCATTTCGAGTAAGACAATTATGACTAAATTCCATGACATCGTCGCGATTAAATCGTAACGTCATCATTTTATTTCTATCGAGTTTTATTTTGTCTGCTGCTGTTAATAAAAAATTGTCAGAATTGCCTAATATTATCATAACATCAACAAAATAAAAATTATGTCCCAATAAACAAGTTCGAATTGTCTCAGCTAATTCTTTGTGATTTAATTATTAACTCTTTGATGATATTTTATTTCTCCGAACATCTTATTATTTATTAATTAGACAAAAGATTATTATAATAATGAACTTAATTCAGAGACTGGCTAAACTAAATTCGGGAGATTTTGTTTCAGTTTCAAATTTTACATTAGAAAATAATACTAATGACAAATTTGCTGATTATACTGAAAAAGATATTTTGCATAACTATGACGACGACGAAGATGATGTTGTTGTTAGTAAAAAATATCTAAGCAGACCAACAACTGGGCCATATGATGTTAAGTACCATATTGCTAAAAAAATAATAAAATTTAATTTTACTGTTGCCGAGCATCAAATATTTTGGCAGCTTATAAAGCCCTTTTTAAACGTAAAAATAGCTGGACAACAAAGAAATATAAAAAACGATTTTATTTTTGTTAAAATATTTAATTTAATGCCAATGGATGGTGCAAGAAAATTACATTTAATTTCTTTATGTAAACCAGTAAAATGTAAATCAGTATTAATAAAATACGAAGAAATAATATTATTCAGTCGATGAAATCGACCGAGTGGGTACCCAACTATTAAATTTATCGCCATATCCACGCCATTTGACTAAACTTTTGTTGCCGCGCTTTTTAATAACTTTTTCAATAACAAATATATCTTGTTCTGTTTTCTGAAGTTCTTGCTCGTAAAAACTGCCAGTTATAGGCTCACCTAATAAATCTTTTAACGAGTATGTAACTGGTATTGTTAAAAGTACTTTATCAACAACAAATACTTCTTCACTCCAGTTATGAGTATACCCTTTCTCAAATGTTTTTTTCGTCAAAGAAATTCTAACTTTATCACCAACTTTAAATTTGTGTCGTCGGTACATGTTTTCGTTTGCTAATATTGGATTTGCAATCGCGTCGTTTGGCGACATTTTACTTTTGCCTAGCGAAATGGATCTGTTTCGTGTTATTATACTCGTCAACAATGTTTTGTAAATTGTCAATATATTTACTCGTATTTTTAGCTGTCAAATATTTGTGGATTTTTTCGTTGAGCGTGCGATTAAATCGCTGGACGATGACGCTTTTTCCCTCATTTCCTGTAACATATTTTTTAATGTTATTTTGCTCTAAAAACTGTTCAAATTTTTTATTAAAAACTCCGCTCCATGATCAGTCCAGATTCTATTTGGTTTTCTTTCTGTAGTTGTTATTATTTGTTTTAGCGCATCAGTCATCGATGTCCCTGTTTTATCCGAAACGGGTATACTAAACGCGTATTTGCTAAAAACATCTACAACATTAAAAAGATATCTCTTTGGAGCTCCATCAGCGCCAACGTTAAACTGAGCTAGATTTGAAACATCAACTAAGTCTATCACCCAGATATCATCAACGGCATTTGCGACAACTTTACGTCGTGGAAACTTCTTTTTTTACGTTTGTGTAGCTGAGACGCTAGCGTCTCCAAGGCAAGATCATCATATAATTCTTTTTTACCGAGTAAGTCTCTACCGAGACCAAGTTTATATTTTGCTCCAATAAAACCCTGGACCAGCCTTCGGTCAACACGTTCTCGCATATTTACAGGTTTCATATCACGAAGTTCGTCTAATATTACTTTATCGCAGCTATGTTTATTTTGTTCGCTGTCTGGAAGATAATATCTCTGTAGCAGATTTCATGGCGCATTGCTATTGCGTCAACTTGATTGTAAAGCTCTTGCTCTGGCAGCGGATTATCGTTTTCGTCAAATTGTTTATCAAGAGGATTATAAGGTCCAGTATATTTATGGCCTGGCAATGTCCATCCGCCTTTTGGTTTCGGCAATTTTCCAATACATTTATGTATATCTATACCTGTTCCAATTATTTCTCTGTTTTTGCATTTCTGACAATATGTAACAATTTTATTTTGCTCGAGACATAAATCTCTATCACAATCACAGTCGCATGTCATTATTTATTTAGTCGTCTACTAAAATAATTTCTGGATAACCCGCTCCAGAGAACTTTGTTTTTGGTAAAAACATACTTTTTTTTCTTCCACAGATTGCACAAATATTTTTCAGCATTATTCTATTATTGTTTGTTTTTTCTGTTTTTTCATCTTTATTTTCTGTTTTAGTTTTACACTTGAGACAATATGTTGACACTGTATATCAGTGAGTTTAGATAAAATTTAATGCAATCTCATCATTAGCGTGAGAAGGTTGTTTGTCAAATTGCAAAATAAACTTTAAAAAATCTGGATTTTCGGTCATCTGTTTAATGAACATTACGCAATAATATCCACAAGCGGAAGTTCCAACTGGTTGAATTTGATTAGACGAATAATTATTATTTTCGCAAGAGACTTCGTCTCTAGAGACTTCGTATCTTGCATTCTACTCATATATTTTTTTACTGCGTCACTTGGTGGAATTCCGAACGAGTCAAAATAATTGTTATCATAAACAGCTACCCAATGTGTACCAGATCCGTCATTAAAAACTTGTATATTTATAACACACGAACCTGGCGTTGGTGGAATCGTCATAAGTTCATCTTTAGAATAAACTCCAATAAAATTTTTACTTTTTTTAGTTTATCAAGTATATCAAAATTACTTAACGCAGACTTTATCTCCTTGTTCCTGGCAACATTAGTCCTCGTCCTACTCCTAACAGATTTGGCAACAGACTGCCCGCCAATCCTGCTAGTAACGGGGCTATTGGAATAAATCCCCCTTTTCGCCTCTGTCGTGTCTTTTTTTTGTCGATGTCTTTCTTTTCGTCGTTGTTTTTTTCGTCGTGTCAATCACATAAAATTGTTACCATCGATGTTCATACGAAAATTTTCTTTATACCACTACCTTCAACTGCCTTTTTCGTTGCGCCAGATACTGCTCCAGACGCTGCTGCTAATCCTAATGTACCTAACACTGGCAAAATTTTAGGTATTAACGTTCTAGCCATTACAGATAATGCCGGACCGAAGAAGCCGCCATGTTTTGCCATTGCAGTTATTTGTGCAGCACTTAAATTTAAAACAAAAGTTTTTTTGCGCTCGTATTTATTTACTTGTTTTTTCGTTAACATTAATTTTGTTAAAGTACCTCTTGCGTTAGGGTTGACCTTTAATGAAATCTGCCTCTGTTTTGCAACAGCAGGTGCTAATTTTTTAACTTGACCATCTGTCAAACATAGTTCTTTTACAATATATTTTGTCATCTTATATAACGATTACAGATTAAACTTGGTCTGACGTTTTACCTCCGACAGAGTCAACTGTAACAAATTTATCGCTTATTACTAACGCATACATGTTTAACTGCTCTGCTGGAGCTGCTCCTAGTGTCCAAGTAATTTCAATATCAGCTGTGCTGTCTACAGCTCGCTCGCTATGTTTACTAACATCAAAATAAAATATCGGATAAAGTGTACGAAATTCCTCTACTGATATCTGAGATCCATCTCCAACATCTTGATATTTTTGCAGTGCGTCGAGTAAATACATGTACGGTCTAGTAATATTTTTATTAGCGTCATCTGCAAAATTGCATTCTATCGCTCGCTCTGGATATTGCTTTGAATTTATTCTAGCGTATATTCGTCTAACATTAGCGCTATCAAATATCGCATTATTTTGTTGTTGGTCATTACGTCGAGCTTGTCTCTGAAATACAACAAATAATTGCCGTGGTTTTTGTTCACTTGGTGTCGTTGTAACTCGCCATGTGTAGTCGGTGGTATTCGGAACTGCTGTTTGATATATTCTATGTTGCTGAAAATAAATTCTGTTTGTGTGTTTTTGCAGCATATCATTTAATTCCGCCATTTTAGTGATAGACGGAGTTATTCTTGGCATCCATAGTGCAAGTTTGTTTATGACAAATTGTACATTATTTCCGCCAGATCTAAACAGGCAGTCGTTTTGTTCTGATCGATCTAAAATAAGCGTATGTTTAACTCCACGAAATACTTTATTATAGTCCCTGCAAAAGCCAAATATTGTATTTAACGGCAGCATCATTGTAATTTGACGTGATCCTGCTGCAAGTGCCTTTCTCCTAGTATAACCCTCATTGTAATGTATATTTCTTCTGTTATGAGCAATTATGTTATTAACATGAGCTAACATTTCAGTGCCGGTTGCTGCCGCACCTGGTGGTGTTACACTAAGATTATTACAAGCTGCAATAAGTGAGATTCTTGTAGCGTCTGCATTAGCGTTTGCAGCTGGTGCGTCTATACCTAGCATAGCAGCATTAGCAATAAGAAATTCTCTTACAGTTACAGCATTTGCGGCAGGATCAGCCACAGCAACTAAAATAGATACCCCTCCTAAAACAAATTCAGCTGATGCAATAATACCTGCACCACCAGTTCTAGTATCTTTAAACCACATCATATTAGTTGCAGTTGACCTGGAATAGTCGTCGGAAAATGAAATAATATTTAAGATTGTACTTGTAACTTGTAAGTGACCTGAAATATCTTCGATAGATTGATTGGCCAGCTGATATTTAGCACTTTTAAATAAACACCAACCGTCATTTAAAAGAGCTACTTCTCTTCCAACTGCAATTGCGGCAGGTGCGGCAGGTGCTGTCATAATCTGGCCACGAACTTCCAACATTGCTTTTTGAGGAAGTAAAAATACGTCGTCGTCTCGAGTATTAAATGTTCTGGAGCCAGCTTTATTAGGTTCTTTAGAATTTTCATCGAGATATTCAACGTATTCGAATTCTGTTACTGTGTCGTCTGTGTCATAAATTTCTGCTAAATCGAGATAATTTTTTACACATTTTTTTTATTTATTAGGTTATACAGAATTATTTCGGTGTTGTTACTTTAGATATTAATTTTTGTATAATTTGTTCTCCTCGTGGCGATAAAAGTTTTTTTGTTGTTGTTATCATTGCGCGTTGAGTTTCTTTTGTTGGTGCGATTTCTGAAATAGCTTGTTTGATTGTCGGTATACCACGTTGTGGATCGCCTTTTATTTTATCAGCTATTTTTTGCCCCACGGCAGTTCCAGCAGCAGATGCAGCTCCAGTTGCAAAAGCTTTTGATGCGTCAAGTGCAATTGGTGCAACTTTATGAGCTATTCCTGGAGCATTTTCTATAATTTTAGCAAATATATTTCCCAAAAATCCTCCTACTATTTTTCTTCGATAAACTTTTTTTCTCTGTTTCATTATATCTGAGGTTGCATAATTTTGTTACCAAATCTTTTAGCTTTTCTTAGAAAATATGTTTACTGTTCGCGTAGGTGTAAATAATAAGTAACAATTTCATTATTAAGATCTAACTGTCTTCCAGACTGATCTGTCAACTGCATATTTACTTCTGTTATTTGATTTTCAACGTTTAAAGGATAATTTGCATAAGAGCTCCCGGCGGAACTTCTGGTGAAAAACTGTATATTGTTTGTCCTTTACTGCCTTTAGCTGAATAAGATCCAGATGCGATAGAATAATTTACCAATATTGCGTTTACATCAGTTATATTTACTGGCAGTTGACCGTCATACGTTTCGGGATTATCACGGTTAAGAGCAGGATATACATAATTATAAAATCCTATTAGTGGTGCGATACTTGTTTGTGATACAAGACTAACTGTTATATCTTTTAATTTCATTCTTGCGCGTAACGTATTATAATTTGGTGTAAGCTCAAAATTATCAGCTATACCTTTATTTTTTTGTTATAAGTTCTTTTATTATTTTATTTAGATCAGTGATATTAAAAGGCTCCTTATGGAATTTTAATTATTTTCCACGTGACAAATGGTGAAGTATGTATAGGAACAGTAAATGTAAATTCATCGTTTACTCCAGTTTTTACATTAGCCATAGCATTCCAACAAGTGCAGGAAATTAGTCCAATTTCATATTGTTTCTCACAATCTAGTTCTATTGGCGGAATATACTTTACAGAAAAATTTGCGCTATCTTTATCAGATTGACTAGAGTCTAGTAATAATGTTGCTGACATTTTTTATATAAAACTGTTATATTAAATCATTACAGAAATTTATAAAATTAAATCGCGGCGATTATATCAAATCGTGATGTAAAGTTTATTATTCGTCAGATGTTAATAAATTTTCTGATCTCAAATTATCAAGTATGTCAATAATTTCATTGTCAATTTCAGCACCAACATTTCCAGCTTCTTTTGATGATATCAATAGCAATAATCTGCCTATCATTTCAGTAACTGATGAAAATATTCTAACTCCAGTTGCTGTTTTTTTTTCAGCTAACATTCTATCAAGTTCTTTATAATCATCAACCAATCGACGTAATTCAGTTTGTCTTTCAATAGGATCCATATCCTTTGGGACAACTGTATCAGCCTTCATACGTTGTTCATCTATATATTTTGCCTCGGTACTCAAATTATGGTTACTATTTTCGTATCGGTTTTCTTTTATTCTACTAATAACTTTGATATAAAGATCAGCAATAATCCAATATCGATATCTGTCAATACTGCTGTAGTAGTTTTCATTTTCTAGTTTTACATCGTTAAGATGTATCTTACTTTCTTCTTTTATTTTTTCTAGCTCCTTAATTTTTACTTCGGATTTGTAATCAGCTTTTCTAACATCTCGTACTCTCACTTTTTTAAAACCATATTTTTCATCAAAATTTTTATACTCATTATCTCCTATTTGTTTATTTATATTTTCTAAATTAAGGTCAAATCTTTCTTTGTCTTGAACATCTAATTCATGTTCTTTTCTCCATGCTTCTTTTTTAGCTTTTTCTTCAGCAAAAATATCCTCTAACATTTCTTCTGATTTTTTCATTTTTTGTTCTAACCTTCTTTCAACCGGTTCAACTACTGCTGCTTCTGCTAATCTTTGTTGAAGTTCCAGTGGATTATTCAACAACCTTCTTAGTTCAGTTCGTCTTGCAGCAGGATCAGCTATATTTGCTACAAGTAACTCAGCTAATCTTTTTCTCTCCGCATCAGATCTAGCAATAATTCTTCCAACAGTTTCTTCTTGTTTTTCTTTAACTAGTCCGAGTAAACCTTTTTCCTGTAGTCGCTTAAGTTCCTCTTCTGATAATGGTTTAGTTTCAGGTTGTTTTCCAAGTAAAGCTTCAGTAACTGGTCTAAGAGCGGCGCCTGTTGTTTCTGCTGCAACCACTTGGCCACGTCGTGCTTGCTGTACTTGCTGCTTAAATTTTGCTTGAGACTGCGCAAGTTTTTTTAGATTTTCTATATGTTTTCTGTACTTTGCTTTTCTTTCCATTAATTATATACTATTTTGTATAAAAATTACTGTAGATATTTTTCAATACAACATCGAAACATTTTACTCGTATCATTTGTTAGTTTATCAAACAAAAAAAAGTCATATTTATTTGCCGTTGCTTGATGATATAATTCAATAAATTTATCTTTTGTTACATCACCGTTCGCGATATTTCTAACATCGACATTGTCAAGTCCTGGAAATAATATAAAACAACCAGTATTTCGCCTAATAAATCTGTCAACATTATAAAAACCTTGGGCGAGATAAATAGAATTACATTTTTTATTTCGCGACAGTGAAAAATATGATCTTATTTATTCACTTCCTCCTTGTTTAGCGGAATATCATCAAAAACAACTATCTTGTGTTCGGACGAATCAAGTTGATTAACTGGAACGAGTTCTTCTGGTTGTTTGATAATAAAAATATCTTCACCAGCCTCAAGGTCATCACGAATTTTGTCATTATAATTGTTAAGTAGCTCGTACTTATCTTGCTGCGGGTTAATCGTATAAATATAAACGCGATCGTAGTTAAAATTATCTCCGAGGAGTAAATTCATAAGCAAGTTTGTTTTTCCCGATCCAGTTCTTCCAACAATAAGATAATGACAATCTGGAAGTTCATTGTTATGTTTATGTTTTACCAACCGCTCTGTATCAAAATTTAATATCGATGATTTTGCCATTACTGTTATACAATTTTATGCTATATAAAAAAAATTGTCAGACGATAAATAAATAATGAGCTATTATACAAAATTTGGAACATTAGTAGGAGATTCATCAGCTGAAAGTACAACAGACGGCAAGGTTGATTTATCAGGCTATCTAAAATAATCCGGCGACACAATGACGGGAAACCTGTTTATGTCAAATCAACGAGTACTAGAGTTAGAAACAGATTATCCGCGAATAAATGTCGTTAATACACAAGCTGTTAATTATGCACAACTAAGATCAGTTGACGACAGCAAGTTAGATAAATCTGGTGTAACTTTAAGCGGTAACTTGGATATGTCAGGAAAAAAAAAATTATAAATTTGGAGACCAGGTATCCACCAGTAAACTTAAATCAAACTCAAGCAGTAAGTTATTTGCAGTTAAAGTATGTTGATAATAATAAACTTGATAAAATAGGTGGAACAGTTACAGGTAATATCAACATGTCAGGAATTTTTTTAATAAATTTAGAGATTGTATATCCGCCAGAAAATTTAAATCAAACACAAGCTGTAAGTTATGCACAACTAAAATCTGTTGACGATAATAAGCTTAACAAAGCCGGTGATACAATGACAGGTGACCTGTCCATGTTAAATTCAAAAATAACTGGATTACCAATAACCCCACCATCTGATAACACTGATGCTATTAGTTATGCTCAGTTAAAAGAAGAACTTAACCCATATTTTAAGAAATCCGGTGGACCTATGTCAGGGAATATAAACATGAAAACCAACAAGATAATGACGACTTATGTTCCAGTTAACCCTAACGATTTGACAAATAAAGCGTATGTTGACAGTCTGTTTAGTATTGTAAAACGAACCAAAAATAATGTTGGGCTTATTCCAATACTGTTTAAGGCAATTGACAATCGAGTTGGGTTTGAAGTAAACGCATCAACATATTATCCTGAAAATTATCCTCATTACGCTTTCTCTGATAGACAAGAATGGACGACTAAAGGAGAAATTGAAAATTTTTGGATCAAAATTAAATGTAACATTGCAGTTGCTATTTGGCAATTTCATTTGCGACGCCGATTAAATCCTAGCGTTGGTCAAATTTATAATTGGCGATTGGAAGGATCAAATGATGATATTAATTGGACAACATTGTATAGCACAACATACACGTATATTACGACAACACAATATTTTACGATTCCGACTGAAAACACTGTTAACAAGTACTTGTATTTTCGAGTTTATGTTATCGCTGCTGAACATCCGTTTCCAGGACTGACAGCATTTCAAATATATACACTCGATGATCAGGTATGATTATTGTGATCAAATTTAATCTAATGCTATAAAATAATGTCAGAACCAACAATTATAACTGTTGCGAAAGAATTTTATGATAATATTTTTAACCCTAAAATAGATGTTGGAGCTGTTAATATCATAGCAAAAGAGTTACAAGGTTTGAAAAAAACTTGGCATCGAATCATTAGACAGACTTATAGCGTCAGATTATGTTTATAATTTTATTCGCGTTATGCATATGCGAGGACCACAACTGAGAAAAGCAATAGAAAACTTTGACATTATAAGCAGATATTGTCATCCTGATAATTGTCTAGAAGAACAAAAACAAGTTGAAATTATATTTAAAAAAATATTACTCGAGCTTGATTGGTATAACAGAGATTTTATAATAAAATCAGACTTAATAAAAGCATGAGTTTATAGTGGAAAAACAGTGGAAGAAAGACGAATAAACGAAAATCATACTCGCCTTGACAAACTAGCGGAAACTAAGAAAATAAAAATAAAATGAAACAAAAATGTAAATGATAATTTTTCAAAACGATATATTTTTAAACATCTCGGTATGTACTACAATGACAAAGAAACCTTAGTCAAAATCGTTACTATGACGTCAGACGCAGAGTTAATTATTGAAGTGTACACAAACGCAATTTTGCCAATGATTCGTAAAAAAGACCCAGAATTTGATCCGATTATTGTTAACAAGTCTCTAAAGATAATCAAAACTTAAGAAGATGAAATTAGTAATTTTAGTGATGATGAGCGAGAAAAGTTTTTGAAGAAGTCAATCAAACAAAGTTGGAAGTAAAGTC
>JAECUM010096287.1:0-21841 GCA_016617855.1 Megalonaias nervosa
TGGTTCAGTAAGGGGGAATAACTTTGGCAAAGAAAGACCTGATTTGTCCTTAAATCCTTACACCCTCTTGTGACATACTGTACTCACATAATGGTCTAACCTGTGTAGAAAATAAGCTGTACAAGTGGAACAAAGTCAAAGCAAATTTACCTCCCTTTTGTTGAAACGCGTTCATTATAACTAGAATCCATACATACAATTTAGAAATAATGAAATAGTTCTGATATACATGTGTTCGATCAAAGAACCTATAATAGTGAGGATAAAAAAAGGAAAAAAATTGTAGAATGGAATTTGGCAAAAAAGAAACTATTCGGTAATTTTCTGATAAAATCAGATCTTTGAAAAACTATTGAAAGCATAATATTAATGACTGCATTCATTCAGCTATCTATGTCCTATGTTATTCGACTCTTTCATTAATTTCAAATATTTTATCCTGCACATATAAATATATTATTGTTTGTTTGTTTTTTTTTTAAATGTTTTTAACGACATACATGATAGTCTGTATATGGCGGCCAGTATATTTTTGGGAGTAAGAACCAGGAAAACCCCGAGAAGAACCACCGACCCGCGGGGAGCTACTGGTAACCATCCTCACACAGACCTACCAGTGCTGGCCGGACAGAGGAGAGATATCAGTGATCTGTGAACTCGAGCGGCTTAGGCCACTCGGCCACCCGGGAGTTCTAAATATGATTGAATCACACGAGAGATAGGAATGTTACAGTACATACTTCAATTCAACATTAAATTAATTCAATATGCAGCTTGGTTTTTCTACTTCATCCTCTTCTTCCTTTTTTCTTGTCTTTCATTATTATAATTTGATTAGTAGTAGTAGTAGCAGTACACCCCTGTAGTAGTAGTGCAACATGTGCAATAATAATAATAATAATAATAATAATAATAATAATAATAATAATAATAGAAGTAATACAGAGAAGAAGAAGAAGAAGATAATTACAATAATAATAATAATAATAATAATAATAATAATAATAATAATAGTGGCAGCAATACGAGAAGAAGAAAATAATAATAATAATAATAATAATAATAATAATAATAATAATAATAATAATAAAGAAGCAATGATAATAATAATAATAATAATAATAATAATAATAATAATAATAGTAGCAGTAGTAGTAGTAGTAGCAATACAACCTGTAGTAGTATTAGTACAATCTGTTGTAACATTAGCAGTAGTGCAACCTTGTGGTAGTAGTAGTAGTAGTAGTAGTAGTAGTAGTAGTAGCATAACCAGTAGCAGTTTGAGAAGAAGAAAACGTACAATCTGTAGTAGTAGTAGTAGTAGTAGTAGTAGTTGTAGTTGTTGTTGTTATGAAAACAAGGTCAACAGTTTGATATTGTTGTGGAGTATAACCAAGAATACACGACACGGTGACTGCAAAATAATAATAATAATAATAATAGCAATAATAATAATATCTCTACCGTCTATTATTATTATTATTATTATTATTATTATTATTATTATTATTTAAAAAAATTAAAATCGACTAGTGCGAGTTTGACATCCACTTAAAAACAATGTTAACTTGAATGACAACTATATACATGGCGTATTGAAATGTCATTTTCAAATTTAGAAGTGGCTTTGTCACGTTAGAAGAAAAATCCATTTCAACTTGATGAGAAAGGTAAACACAGTAAAAGTGGCAGATAAGTGGTTGCTAAGAGACTTTACGAATGATCAATAAATGTGAACAGTTTCGTTGAGGTTCGTGTTTGTTTAGATGAACTATTTTAAAACCACTCCTCAAACTCTCATGAAATATGTCAATGTTTATTTTCCTTTCACTGGATCTGTAGAGCTTTTAACCTTACTTTTATAACAAGACGGGGCTTTTGGTCAATGACTCCTGAATTCAGTCAGATGAAACATCAAAACCCTCTCGAAAATTCTGAATGAATAAAGGAATAATTTGAGAAAGCAATGAACGTATCGATATCTTCAGGCATTTGATTGAACTGACGCACAAAACTATTAATTAAAAATGGTACCAACGTATATTTAGCTTGCCCTAAGACACACACACACAGACAGGTGGGGATATATATATATATATATATATATATATATATATATATATATATATATATATATATATATATATATATATATATATATAATAAAGGTAAAATAGAACGTGTCTTTCAATACAGCAATGCGAGTTACATCAATACAATAATACAGTACAAGATTTGTCACAACACTATTAGCTACTGATAATATAGAGGTAACAGTTGTTTATCAAGAAGCCGAAAGTCAACATTATGAAACGCAATTTTATATTGAAATCAATTATATTATTATTATGCACAATACTCGCGTATTTAGTTGGATTCACTGTAACACATTCTCACATAGTAGTGTGATCACTCAATGTAATATTTATGTCAGTGCTAGTGGACTTGAGCAGTGTGGTGGGAGATAGCAGCAGCTTTATAAAGAATTGTTGTATAATAATTACTACGCAGTCAAATTCAGTGGCCAACGTGTAATACTTAACGTAATAATAATAATTTGATTTACTTTGGATTTTTTTGTGATTTCCAATTGGATTTTGAAAATTAGGCCGAAATTCTTTCTGCTTACACGTTCAAACTTTCCCACCCTGAAAGCTATCTGCCACTACGTCGTCTGCGCCCATATTTGTAGACTTTAGTTCACATCACATAATCTCAGATCGCCAATCAATGCTGGTCAGTCTCTGGGCTGGCTATGGCGGTAGCCAAGTCAAATTTTCGAACTTGTTAAAACAACAGTACGACAAAAATATGATTCTTTTGCTGGGTACATTGATTCCATTACAATCCTGCGTCTGACACCTACTGTAGCAGAACTCTGCCGGATAGCTGAATTTACTAATTTATCGGTTAACATCATATTTCTGGCTTTGATATACTATCTTTCAGAAAGGTAATATAATTAAATCCTAAACTATTCATGAGAAATTTTGGCATGGCACACATAAGTTCCAGCTTAGAACAAATAGGGCACAATTAACATCAAACATATGAACTTCTTTCCACTTATTGTATATACTATGATGCCTAGAATCATGAAACTTTAGGAAGAGTGCATCTTGAGGGGTACTTAACCTTCATCACAAAAAGAGCTGATTGTGACTCATATTTCATTTGAACAGAATCTTGTGACAAATTTTCAACTTCATTTGCATGATTAAATTTGTCGGGCGCTCATGAAACTGACTTGGGTTCACTTTGTGTTTTAAGTTTATTTCTCAAGCCTTGTTTGTGCTTGATTCATCCAGCTAGGTGTTTGCATGCAACTTTATTTGGTACCACACCTTACAACAAAAAAAAAAGGTCACTGTGACTTAGATTTCAAGCTTTGCTGGCTTAGACTAAGTTTCTGCGTGTAGGCATCGGTCACGTTGAACTCTTTGCATCTTGTATACAATAGAATCCTTTATACTCAGTTTCATGAAACTTGGCGAGGAGATGGTAACAAATACATCCAGATTGCAGAAGTGAGTCGTTATAGTCCATTTCACACTTCACTGACTTGGGTTAAATGTTGTATTTGTTGTTCTCAGGCACTGCTCAAGCTAGGATCATGACAAGAATGATTATATGTATATCTGTTATTACCACATATTTCTTACTAAACAAGCTCTCCGTGACCTAAATTTGATCTTTTACAGACATTGGTTAAGTCTTTGCATTTAACTCATGACCACGTAACTTTATCTCATGCTTTATCAATACCATCCTTCCTACAATCCTCCGACTTCATAAATACACCGTACTACATCCTTAGTTCAAAAGATCTTTCATGTTAAAGCGACTTTGCTGAAAGTGTTGTGCTCAATGTTTATTTATTTTGATGATGTTTATGTTCGACGCATAAAAGAATTATTGAATGCATCTGTGTTAATAATATACACTTACAACGAAACAAGGTGACCTACATTTTATACTTTGCTAATGTATATTAAGTATTTGTGTTTAGCTCATAGCCACATTGAAGCTGAAGTGGCTAATCAAGGTAAACCACTGATGCAGGAACAATATTTCTAATAATGACAGCTTCTCCACTGCTACTTTCAGCCAGCAAAATTACGTGTGTGTGTGTGTGTGTGTGTGTGTGTGTGTGTGGTTTGGATTTTTAACGTAGCTTTAACAATTTTTCAGTCATATCGCCACGATGTCTGCAGTGTTTCAGTTTATAGTGATGTCTAGCAGACATATAGCATAATGTCCCACCCAGTCACATTATCATGACACCAGGCCGACCTGTCTTAACACTAAGCTCTTAATGCTAAGCGCTGTTAGTACCATTTTTAAAAGTCTTTGGTATGACTCAGCGAGGATTCGAACCCGCGACCTCTCTCATCCGAGGCGGACGCTTTATCCACTAGGCCACCAGAGCGGTCAGTACAATTATGCGTATATGGGTTAAAATAATACTAGCTTGTGGAATAGATTTTAAGGGCAATAATATTAGGAAGCAATATTTTAAAACACCAACTCTTTATGATGACGCTACTAAGATATCAGAGAAAAGATGTTTTAATTGTTGTAACAAATCTATGCTTTGTGATATACATGTTGCATGCACACCTGCTAAGGGATGTCCAGACTTTTAAGAGTCTTGTTAGTTGCTTGCACCTCATATGTAGTAAAGAGTAATTACATATGTAGTAAAGAGTAATTACATATGTAGTAAAGAGTAATTACATTTTGATCATATATGAAAAATCATGATTATTAAAATGGTTTTAAAAAATGGTTGATTTTAGTGCTCAAGCATTTCATATAGTTGAACATATTACAGTGAATCGATAATAAACAGCATGTTACATTATCTGTAAAATTTCTTAGCTGATATACATTAATTTTACACTGAAATAAAGAGATTAAGTCTTACTTGTCTAGGTTAAGTTATTGTGTTTAATTCGTGACCGCATTGGTCTTGCGCATGCTGTGCAATACTATATTTTCTGGAACTATGAATCTCATTGAGAGGGTGTATTACTGTTCCCTCATTTCAGAAGTTCGTCATTGTGGCTCCTATTTTATGCTTCACTGACTTGTGTTAACTTTGTGTCTGAAGTTCATTTTTAGGCACAGATCATGCTAGAATCAAGAAATTGGTGTGTATCTCTGTTCATGCCACACTCACACAGCAAAAGAAGCTCGCCGTGATCTATATTTCATACATGAATGACTTAAGTTTTTGCATTTAGCTCATAACCACAATAGTTTTCGGCATGCCAGATTCATACCATCCTTTCTTGAATCATGAATCCCGGCAAGGGGATTCATCTTGATAGGTATTGCACCCGTACTGCAAAAGGAGATCTCTGTGATCTTTATTATATGTGTCAGTAATTTTGCTGAAATGTTGTCACTAGAGTGCAGGAGAGTAGCTTCTTTCTGTTTGAATTTCTCAAGACCACTAAACACGTTTTCTCCTTTAGTTGGTTAGTTTGTTTTATGTTTACTGGCCCTCTCTGATGAATACCTTGCCTATGTGTTGGCCTCCCACTTAAAGTTTTACTGCCCGTCATATAAATAGTGTAGCTAGTAAACAGTGTGCTTGTGGCTTTGCCACATGGAGTACAGTAGTGTAGCTCTGGTTAGTGCCTGCAAATTTTGCTTCCCGTTGCTGCCGGTGGCTGGCCCCGAACATCCGGTGGCGAAAGGGGAGCCGATTGTGTAAGCCTCCCCCTGCCAGTACATAGCCTTTCCACCGCCAAGACTCTTGCAGTGCCTCCTTGTGGCAACATACGGTAACTGGGTATCGTTCGACCCTAGGCTAAACTGTAGGAGATCTCGGAGCAGCAGTGGGTCCCAGATGTGTGGCATGCAGGCCCCCCGGTGTGTGGATACGCCCTAGCGTCACAGCGACTACTGCCCCACCTATAAATTACAAAGAGGGACCTGCCTACCCTTCCAAGTAAAGTCTGATCCGGCTGACTGGTGGATGAGATCATAGTCGACTTAACGGCCACGATGGCTGACCAGCAAGGTGCTATGGAGCTCCAAGGGCAATGACGAGGCACATTAGAAGTCTTGGCCATGAACTGCAGTCAACGGAATGTCCAGCTGTAAAGATTCTTCGTGCCACTTGGAACCGGCTCCTGCGGTCGAGAGAGTGGGATCACCCCTGTGCAGCGACCTTCCCACTTTAGAAGCTCTTCCGCACAGGTTTTGTTTTGCAACCCATACTTGACTGTACTGGTCTATCGCTACCTTGATGACCATTTACACATTCTTCAGTCTTACTTCTTCGGGTTTTAATTTCGTAGTTGAGCTTGACTTGAATTACTCTTATTTCAGAAGAAAAAAAACTTTCCTAGGAGAAAAGCATGATTATAAACATTTAAACTCCATGAAACATGAATACTTCCACGCCCCTTACCTACAATGATTCTATAGAAAAAAAGTTGTGTACACCACTCTTTTTCACACTAGCAACGTGATTGATAGAAATAAATAGATTCAAATCTTTTACCACGTAACGGTCAGATGTTCAAAATTCATATCACATTGTTACCACTGGAATCAAATCGCAAGGTCAACAGGATAAAATATCATAAGTTGCAGAAGGATGACACCTCCCTATTGAGTCAAAATTTGAGGCAAAGCACCTGAGTAAATTGCTATTTATGTACACTTTATGAAACATTTTTGTATTTTTATGTTCAAGCTAGAAACTTAGTATTCAGTGGACGTCTTTGTTGGTATTCATTGTTGTGTTTGGCGTTTTTATTGTGCAGATTTTAATGGTGAGATTTTACATACGTGGGTTTAGAACTGTAACGAAATGCACCTCTAATTGATATTTTTATGGTCCATAAGTAGCTATTTCTGCACGCATAACTAAACGTATGTACCGTATTATTCATAATCAAGAAGAAATGGTGTATTTTGAATCTGTCGTACTTTGGTTAAGGAAGCATTAAACAGTTTAGAACGATAATTCATAGAGTAAATACTTTATGACGGGAGAGATATACTTTATTTTTCATTTTCTCCTTCGTTATCTAAATTGGTGTCAAGAAGGCATGATTTTATGTTCTATGCACAAGGCAAAGATTCTAGTGCAGGGATATATTTGTGCCCCAGTTTGAAATTAGGTTTTTGCCACCGACGTGCAAAAAGACCGTCCATGCTTTACGGTTATGTGTTCGCCAAAAAGTTTTATTTAGAGTGATTGGCGGGAAATCATGGTCCACATTTTTCATTGATTAATATATGGGACGCAAATGTGTTACGTATATGTAACTTAATTACTTTTGTGTTAGTTTTAGAATCTTTTTTATTTTATTTTTATGATAACTTTATTCACTGGAGTTGACTTTTTTTTTCGGAAATTTCAGTTCAGTTCTTTTTAGCCTGATTAAAACGCAGTAGTGTTGCTACATTGTATTTTTAGCTGACCTAGTTCCTGATCTTGGTTCAAAATTCGTAAACACAGACTGAAAATCATTGGTCGTAATCAAGTTCAGTTTTGGCTTTGCGTCAGTTCTGTTGTAAACAACCTTTTTTATTATTTTTTATTATTGAATCTTATAGTAAGATTCGTTCAGTACAAATCGAACCTGTAAATAGCCTACGTGCTAACTGACATATTATTTGACTGCGTGGTTCGGACCAAGTGATCACGTGACCCATCACGAGGTCTAAACTGCGTTTTAGTTAAGGATTAAAACAAATATTTTATAGGGAAATAGTCAGTCGTAGTTTACACCTTCAGAGCTTAAGGTGTTTTTATTGTTGATGCCAGTTTGATTTAAAATTCTTCTATTTTTGGATTTAATAATTTATATTCCCTGGAAAATACCAGTGATCATAAAAATTTTTGGACAAAGACATTTAGTGGAAATTATTCGGAATTCTAAAGCCGGAATATTATTCTTGATTCATAAATTTCAACAAGGAACTGTTGACACAACAACACTAAACAGATTATAGAAGACGTCATCGTCTTCCCTCTTGGAACTTTATCGGGGTTCGAACTTTTATTCAATTAGAACATTTAGTGATAGGACATATATTTTTAAATCCTAGGATTAATTTTTGGATTAGATTCAAAAACCGTAAGTCCTTTTTCATATTTTTACCTTGTTTTCTAGGGAAATAAATTATTATGTTAAAATTTTTAAAGCTTGTTGGCTTCACTCTATTCTTTGTTACTTTGCTCGAGCCTAAGACACGTAACAAAGAAAATTGGGCGCTCGTCCTTGGGATATATGAATTTTGGCTAAACTATTTCAGAAAATTGTTTGTTTTTTTAAAATGGTAATTCCCCTAGTTTTCAGAATATTTTCAATCCCAAGTACTATTTCACATTTGCTTTGAAATTTTTAGTGAAATCAGCAGGCTTTTCACAATGTCATCAAAGTGGAAATTTTTCTTCTAGTCCCACTCAGGAAAAATTGGATAGTTTGAAAAAAGACGAATTGCTTGATCTTACCAGAAAATATGATCTTTCTGAGGCAAAATCTTCCTTAACGAAGCAAGAAATTAAAAACATTTTGATCCAGTGTTTGGTAGAAAAGAATGTTTTCGATTAAAGTGTTTTGGGTTCGATCAGTGAGTCTGTATCAGACTGTGACATAAAAGTAAAGGAATTGAAATTAAAATACAAGATGGAATTAGAGTTAAGGAAGCTCGAACTTCAGAAAGAAAAAGAACAAATGCTATTGGAAAAAAGATAAAGAACAAATGCAATTACAGAAAGAACAAATGCAATTACAGAAAGAACAAATGCATTTACAGAAAGAAGAGAAACAATCGCAGTTGCAATTTGAGAAAGAGGAGAGAGAGAAACAATTGCAGTTGCAATTTGAGAAAGAGGAGAGAGAGACAGGAGAGGGAGAAAGATAAACAAATGCAATTAGAAGAGAGAGAGAGAGAGAGAGAGAGAGAGAGAGAGAGAGAGAGAGAGAGAGAGAGAGAGAGAGAGAGAGAGAGAGACAGGAGAGAGAGAGAGAAAGATGAACAAATGCAACTGGAGTTTCAGAAGAACAAATGCACTTACAGATGCAAAAAGAGAAGGATGAAAGAGAATTTCAGATTAAGTTAAAAGAAATAGAGCTGGTAAGTGAAAGGCAAATTTCCACTTCACATATAAATTCAGGTTTTGATATTAGAAAGAATATCAGGTTAGTGCCCCCTTTTAGGGAAAAAGAAGTAGACAAATATTTTCCTCGCTTTGAAAAAGTTGCTGAAAATTTGAAATGGCCAAGGGAGCACTGGACTCAGTTACTGCAATGTGTACTTATTGGTAAGGCTAGTGATATTTACCATTCACTGTCAGTTCATCAAAGTGTTGACTATGATTTGGTTAAGGAATGCATCTTAAAGGGTTATGAGTTAGTCCCTGAGGCTTATAGGCAAAAATTTAGGAACTATAAAAAAGAAGCTGGACAAACTCATGTCGAATTTGCAAGAGAAAAAGAGCAGTTACTTGATAGATGTTGCTTAGCCAGGAAAGTTGAACAAGATTATGAAAGTCTCAAACAACTTGTATTACTAGCGACATTAAGACTTATCTTGATGAGCATAAGATCGAAACCTTGGAAAATGCTGCTTTTGCTGCTGATGAGTATTCTTAACTCATAAAGTTCCTGTTGTAGGCAAGTCTTTCACTCAGCAGTCTACTGGTAAAAAGGTATTTCAGCCCAATACAACTCCTTCTAAAACTCAATCTTGCACAACTTTTAAAAATCAAGCTTCTGATAAACTTGATTCAAAATCCTTGTCTCTTCCTACGAGTACCTATTGTCAGAAGAAAGGACACGTTATTTCTGACTGCTTCAAATTGAAATATAAGCATCAGGATCAAGATAGACCTATCCCAAATGCTCTAATTTCTAAGAGGTCAAGGTCCCTGTCATGTATTGAAAGCAATACATTTGCTGGGTCTAATAAACCCCAGTCTGTTTTTATTATGGAGAATTATGAACCGTTCATGTCGAAGGGTTCTATATCACTCTTGGGTGATTTGGCCAATCCTATCCCTGTTAAAATTTTAAGGGATACAGGAGCTTCTCAGAGTCTTTTATTATCAGGTACTTTGCCTTTTTCTGAGAAGTCTTCTTCTAATGAGAGTGTTCCCATTCAGGAAGTAGAGTGCGGCTTTGTTAATGTTCCTCTCCATTTTGTAAATTTGTCATCAGACTTAGTTTCAGGACCTGTGACAGTCGGTATAGGGTATTGTTTACCCGTTGAGGGCATTCATTTGTTACTAGGCAACGACCTAGCTGGAGACAAGGTTGTAGTTAATCCACTTGTAACTGACAAGCCTTCTTTGGATCAGAAAGTCGATCCAATTGAAAAGAATTCCCTGATTTATATCCAGCTTGTGCAGTTACTAGAGCTATGGCAAAGAAAGCTCTTGAGAATGATTTCAATAAAGAAAGTATTCCTTTAGCTGACACATGTATTGGTCAGGCTTTTGATGAGGTCACTTTCACTCCTTGTTTGGATCAATCAAAAGGTATTGATCACAGTGATCCTCTTTAACTACTCACTCTTTTTTTTCTAATCAGGGTGACAAGCAACAATCACTTGTCATCGAACAGGAAAAAGATCCTGAGATCTCATGTTTGTTTCAGAGGGCCATTAGTGAAACTGAAGTGACTGAAGTACCTGTCTGTTATTTCATTAAAAATGGAATTCTTATGAGAAAATGGAGACCTCCCGAGGTACCTGCTGGTGACAAATGGTCAGTGAACTATCAGATTGTAGTTCCAAAATCTTACAGACAGGAAATACTTAGTTTGGGGCATGAAACTCCTCTGGCTGGTCATTTAGGGATTAATAAGACTTATCACAAGATTTTGACTGACTTTCATTGGCCAAAAATCAAAAGTGATGTTTGTAAATACTGTAGATCTTGTCATACTTGTCAAATGGTTGGAAAACCCAATAAGAAGATACCTAAGGCTCATCTGCAACCTATTCCTGCATTTGACGAACCATTTAGTAGAATTATGGTAGATTGTATTGGTCCCTTACCTAAGACCAAGTCAGGCAACCAATGCTTGTTGACCATAATGTGTGCGTCAACAAGATTCCCAGAGGCAATTCCTTTGAGGAATATTAAAACCAAAACTATAGCAAAAGCTTTGATAAAGTTTTTTACTCAGCTTGGCTTTCCCAAATCTGTCCAATCGGATCAAGGGTCAAATTTTATGTCTGGAATTTTCCAGCAATTTATGCATGAATTAGGCATTCAACAATTCAAATCTTCTGCCTATCACCTTGAGAGCCAAGGGGCTTTAGAAAGATTTCATCAGACTTTGAAGAATATCATTCGGTCATATTGCTTTGATAAGGGTAAAGATTGGGATAAAGGCATTCATTTACTTTTGTTTGCTGTTAGGGAGTCAGTTCAAGAATCTTTAGGATTCAGTCCCTTTGAACTAGTTTTCGGACACACTGTGCGTGGACCATTGAAGTTGTTGAAAGAGAAACTTCTTTCTAATGAAATACTGAACTCAATCTGCTTGATTATGTTTCCAATTTTAAGTATAAGTTGTCAAAGGCTTTTGAAGTCGCAAGAGCGAATCTGCACTCTACTCAGGCAAAAATGAAATTAAGGTATGATAAAAACTCAAAGGAAAGGAGTTTTCAGCCTGGTGATTGAGTTCTGGCTCTCTTGTCCATTCCAAAAAATCCCCTTCAGGCCAAGTATTATGGTCCGTACACGGTTGAAAAGAAAATAAATGATTTAAATTACATTATAAATACTCCTGGGAGGCGAAAACAAAAACAACTTTGCCACAATAACATGTTAAAGGAGTATATTGAGAGAGATAGCCAGGTAAATCATGCAATTAATTTAGTTGTACCTGTCCCACCAACTGAGGATGTAAGTGAAGAAATTCAATTGGACTCTACTGATTTTGGAGCGACAAATCTTTGGAATTCGGAAATTATGAATAATCTGGACCAGAAACTTTTACATTTGCAACAACAAGAAAAGAATGAACTTAAACAGTTATTATTTGAATATAAGCACTTATTTCCAGATGTTCCTACGAGGACAAACAAAATTTTTCATGACGTTGAAATTGTGAATTCTAAACTTGTGAAACAACACCCACACAGGATGAACCCTCTCAAACTGGAATACTTGAAAAAGGAAATTCAGTATTTGCTGGAGAATGATTTCATAGAGCCCAGTAAAAGTGACTGGAGTTCACCATATATACTTGTTCCGAAACCGGATAAAACTTTCCGTATGTGCACTGATTATAGAAAAGTGAACAGTGTGACAAAAACAGGTTCATTTCCATTACCAAGAATCGATGACTACATTGATAAAATTGGAAATGCCAAGTATGTCACCAAATCTGACCTTCTGAAAGGATTTTGGAAAATTCCACTAACGGAAGGGGCAAAGGAAATTTCGGCATTTGTGACTCCAGATGGACTATATCAGTATACAGTAATGCCGTTCGGGATGAAGGGTTCGCCAAGTACTTTTCAACGTTTGATGAATATGATTACCTCTGGTCTAGATAATTGTGATGCTTACATTGATGATGTCATCATCTACAACGACACCTGGAAAGAACATCTAGCAACACTTTGGAAATTCTTTGACAGACTCACTGATGCAAGTTTGACAATCAATTTATCTAAAAGTGAGTTCCGCCGTGCTTGTGTAACATTTCTAGGACATATTGTGGGACATGGACAAGTTAAACCTATAGATGCTAAGGTCAAGGCTATCTCTGATTTTCCTGTGCCTGTCAGTAAAAAGCAACTAATTCGATTTTTAGGTATGGCCAGATACTATCGGAAATTTTGTTCCAATTTTTCTAATATTGCTGAACCCCTGAGAAATTTATCGAGCAAGAAAAACAAGTTCCCTTGGACTGAAAAATATCAGGAGGCTTTTGACAAGTTAAAGGCCATACTTAAAAGTGCACTATTTCTTACAGCTCCAAATTTCAGTCAATCTTGTAAACTATCTGTTGATGCAAGTGATGTTGGGGTTGGAGCAGTACTGATTCAAGAAGATAGAAATAGTGTTGATCATCCAGTGTGCTATTTTTCTAAGAAATTAAATAAGCACCAAAGAAATTACTCAACAATCGAGAAGGAGTGTTTGGCTTTAATTTTGTCATTACAACATTTTGAAGTTTACCTTAGTTCAGCTCCTTCACCGGTTGTCGTGTTTAGTGATCACAACCCCCTTACTTTCATCGACAAGATGAAAAACAAAATCAAAGATTATTAAGGTGGAGTTTGTTGTTACAGGAATATAATCTTGACATCAGGTACATCAAGGGAAGAGACAAGTTAATTGCAGATGCACTTTCCCGTGTATAGAAATATTATTTCATGTACACTTTGTATACTTCATAAGAGTTCTTCTTATGTAATTTTGTTTTACCTCATGTATAATTAACATATGGTAAAAAAGAAAGCTTTATTATATAAATCATTTTTTTTTCTTTATGGGGGAAGTGTTGCGCATATGTAATTTAATTACTTGTGTGTTAGTTTAAATTCTTTTTTATTTTTCTTATGATAACTTTATTCACTGGAGTTGACTTTTATTCAGAAATTTCAGTTCAGTTCTTTTAACCTGATTAAAACGCAGTAGTGTTGCTACGTTGCATTTTAGCTGACCTAGTTCCTGATCTTGGTTCAAAATTCGCAAACACAGAGGGAAAATCATTGGTCGTAATCAAGTTCAGTTTTGGCTTGCGTCAGCTCTGTTGTAAATAACCTTTCTTATTATTTTTTTTATTATTGAATCTTATAGTAAGATTCGTTCAGTACAAATCGAACCTGTAAATAGCCTACGTGCTAATTGACATATTATTTGACTGCGTGGTTCGGACCAAATGATCACGTGACCCATCACGAGGTCTAAACTGCGTTTTAGTTAAGGGTTAAAAGAGATATTTTATAGGGAAATAGTCAGTCGTAGTTTACACCTTCAGAGCTCAAGGTGTTTTTATTGTTGATGCCAGTTTGATTTAAAATTCTTCTATTTTGTGGATTTAATAATTTATATTCCCTGGAAAATACCAGTGATCATAAAAATTTTTGGACAAAGACATTTAGTGGAAATTATTCGGAATTCTAAAGCCGGAATATTATTCTTGATTCATAAATTTCAACAAGGAACTGTTGACACAACAACACTAAACAGATTATAGAAGACGTCATCATCTTCCATCTTGGAACTTCATAGGGATTCGAACTTTGATTCAATTAGAACATTTAGTGATAGGACTTATATTTTTAAATTCTAGGATTAATTTTTGGATTAGATTCAGAAACCGTAAGTCCTTTTTCATATTTTTACCTTGTTTTCTAGGGAAATAAATTATTTTTGTTAAATTTTACAAAGCTTGTTGGGTTCACTCTTTTCTTTGTTACTTTTGTACGAGCCTACATGTAACAAATATCACCGCCTCATGTACAAAATATCTCAGGTTTTGTTCAGTATAGATTCTTTGTAGGTTTGAAACTTGCGAGTTGTAGAGACTTTTACTCTTCGCGAGGACACGGTGGAGAGAGGTTGGTAAAGTCTAAAGGGGGAAATTTTTAAAAAAATTCAGCTTACCCATGCAGATCATATTTAGTGATTCGGTTTCTCAGTTCTCTGCCCATTTTGAAATGCATACATGTTGATTGATATTGGGTTTTAGTTTGACAGCGAATGGCTTCAGAGGTGATAGGACACATCATAAGTTCGTGTAGTGAGTTGACAACCGAAACTAATGTAACGCCGAAATATAAATAAATATGTTAGACACTTAGTATTTCAAAATATAAATATATATTTGCAAATGGGTACCTACTTAATTTTACAGAAGACATTTGTAAACTTACAAAAGTAAAAATAGGTGACCCTGTAGTTTACAAACTGGAAGATTTACAGAGACATACTGTTGAGCAGATAATTTAGGAGGACGAATTGTCGCTTTACGACTTAATATGACTTGCAAAAGGTTTAACAGAATTTGAAGTTCATGAAAATAAACAGTAGAAAAACTGTGCTGGTGACATGGAAATAGTATAGTGTTTCTTTTAACAGCTGATAACACGCTGAACTTATTGTGTCGCTAAAATAAATGGGACTTAAAAAGATTGGTCATTATAAAATTCAAATAATTACCCATTACTAAACTTAAGGTAGTCATACTCAAATACAGAATATTATTACATTTTTGTAAAGAAATTAGTTCCGTTGAAACAATATGTAAATAACTGCTGGCATTGTAACTTAGTATTTGAACAAGAATATAGTTTTCATTATCACCAGTAATAACAAATATTGGATATTTCGGCTGAGATATTTGTAAGCGGATAACGATAGACTTAGGAAAGAAAGTTATAAATAATGCGTAAGAAATAAGGTTATTATTTTACCAATTGTGATTTAAAAATAAGTCTGAACAGACCAAAGTAAACATGAAAATTCGCAGTTAGGAATCTGGATATAATGTTTGTGGAAGGATGATAATGGAGAGCAATAACAGCATCAGATTCATCTGTAAACATGCAAATAGTAAATAAATGTGTACTATTCGATATTACGTGTGTGTGTGTGTGTGTGTGTGTGAAAAAACGTCGTAACACCCCACCCCCCGATGTAAAGAATGAGTTAATTTCATGAAATCAAACTGGTATCATAATGGGGGATATATACAGGTGAGAGAAAATATTCTGAAAATAATCACTCGTATATTTGGAAAGGATGTATAACAGGATCGATGGTCAATCGCAAGAAAAGTAAATTTCATACTAACTTAATGAATAGCACTATAATCAATAAATTCGACCACAATTCTATAATACCCCAAAATTGTAGAAGGAAAATTATAACCCCCCTTTTCCCATCTAGATGTGAAATTAATATAATGAACATAAAAAATAGAATAATCACCAGAAGGCTCCAGAACTCTTTTACAATTTTGAAGATATCAAAGTAGTTGATGTACGACTTTTGCTACATTAAGCTAAAGCCAGTATACAATGATTAAATAGGGTTGTTAAATGACGGAAATAGATTTGCTTTGTTTTCTAATAGAGACGGACGACTATTACGCTGACATAAAAGATAACGTGCAGTTTTATGACCCATGTGGTTAGAAAAAAAGATATGATATGCTATGCCTCAAATGAATACTCAGTGCCTCAAATGAATACTCGAAGTCCGTGTCTTTTCAATGATTGATTATGCGGTGTACCAGCGCAATAATAGTGTGGTTTAAGAAGTAAGTTCTGTTCTTAGGTATGACAAAGATAATACGAAGGGAATAAATAAATAAATATGTACAAGGATTGTCTTCCCAAACGAGCTGTAAATTTCCAAGAGACGAAATTTAATAGGTCTGTATAATCACGAACTATATTGTTTGACGTTAAATAAGGATGCCTTAAATTATCATGTTGACAAACGTTATTTAATGATAATATATAACACTTCCGTATGGTTACTCTTCACCTTGTAACAAGTGGAAATTCCATATGAATAGAAAATCTGCTTCCTTTGTTTTATTTAAGGCTTTTCCAATTATATCTTTTCTCATAAGCACTGCTACTACATGGTTTTCAGAAAACGCAGATACCTTATTTCTAGAGTAAAAAATTACTAAAGGAACACTCTCACGCAGATCCTTTATCATAGATATGTATTTTTGAACTAACACCCACACATAATTACGTAATATTTACCACTCAATGCAAAATTGCTTTATTTGACTTCTTTGTCATCTCCTATGTTGACACATTCGTTTATCAGAAACCGTTTTTCTGTTCTGTTAAACACTGATGAATAATTCTACCAGTCGCAAAGAATGCATCAGAAATCATTTTGTTAGCCTCGGCGTGATTTAGAAATTCCTCCCATATTTAAGTGCTTGGAAAGGTTCTTTGTGCTGCAGGGATTTATAGATGTGATAAAAGCATACGTGGTAACATATCTTATCTAAAACGAAGGGATCCATGTCTGATTTTCACATATTAGAAATAAATTAAATTAATTCAACACCAGGTCAATATTTTATGAATTTATTTTGAATGCCCATTAACTTGTTCTGTACCTAGTCACCAATGTGTTGTCCCTAATATTCTAGTTTTCTTTTAACAATTTTTAAATGTATTCGAAATTAACAACTAATTCTGTTTTGTTATCACTTTGAAATAGATCTGTTCTATCATTCATTACTTTATCCAGGTATCATCCAAATGATAAAAGGGTAATCGTTACATTTATGAGATGGATCAATTTGTTGTTGACTTGTGATGGTGTTTTGGGGTGTCTTTTACCGTTGGTGTTTTCTCGGGATTTATAATTATTTCAAAGAAACATATCACATACACTGTTTGTGGACCTGTTGATTAAGCTCTTTTGCACTTAGCTCAGGTTCCTTGCGTACATGTCTATTCATTGTTATACCGGGAATCATATAATTTGGAGAATCATAAAACTAGATGATTCTAAGCATTTCTATTTTTTTTTTATATCAAACTCCAACAGCAAAAGAAGGCCAGTGTGATCTACATTTTATTGGCTATGTTATGTTTCTGCCTTAGCCCATGACTACGATGCTCTTTTTGCACCCTGTATACATACTGTTATGACTAGAATAATGAAACTTCGTAATGTGATGCGTCTTTGATAAGTACTAAACACTCATCACAGAAGAAGGTCACCGTGACTCATATTTCACAAATCACTAATTTATGTTTAATGTTGAATTTTTACTCTTATGACTAGAATACGTGCCATTGTGTTCCTTCAGGTTTAATACTCATTTCTTCCTAGGTCCTAGACAACAGTTCGGAGAGAGTATAATAACTTATACCAAAAACGAATTCCGTACCTTTTTGTCTACATACATTGATGCAGAATACAATAATATGGAGTCTGTATACTTTGAAATTCAAATGTCACTTACACTTATGAATAATCCATTTAGTGGCAAGGAGAAGTGGATTTTGTGTAAGACTTGGAGATATCGAACATAAACTGTTTTTATGAACTTACTGTTTTCAAAGAAAATACATTGTTGTCATTCCTTATTATCATTGACAGTAGTTGCTAAAAATAGGTCGGGAGGCCTGTACTGGCCATCAGCAGCATTTTTGTGATGAAGACAATGACACCACTGTACATGAATTTCAGTTTAAAAAAATAATAGTGACACAATTTTCAGTCCCAAACATTATATTTTTATATTCTCTGATTATGTGTCTGTCTGTACATCTATCTGGTTTCATTTGATCAAACCTACATCCCTCGTTAGAAAATATCCCCCAATACCTGAAAGCAGGTGAGTGTGAAACTTCAAAAGTTGAAACTTGATGCTGGGCAATTATCTGCCATCTTTTTACTCAAAGTCAACGAAACTCGATCAGGTGAGATAATTTTTAAGAGGAATCTATAATTTTCCTCGAGAAATCTATATTATAACGAGAGTCATTAGTTTGCATTTGTCCTAGCGTTCAGAAACATCGTCAAACTTTACTAAGGAACATTTGTCCTAAGAAACATCAGCAACATATACAAAATAGCAGCATATACAACCAAACAAACTGGACAACATCAAGCGCGTTAATAAATTTTTAAGTATACCTTCATACTTTCAGTTAAATGGTATGTAAATTACTTTAGTGTAAACTATATTTTGTAGTCCATACGAAATCTTTAGTGGTTGTTTTTCAATATATAGGTACGTGTATGTAAACAGGTGCATGTGTAAGGAAGTACTTGACTCAAGTCCACACTTTAGCTCTGTAGGAAAAGTTGCATGCGTATGTAAACTGGTGCATGTGAACGGGGTATTAGACTCAAGTTCAGATCTGAATGAGGTGTTAGACTTAAGTCCGGACTTTCGTTATGTTGTTATAGATTGAGCGCGATATTAACTTTTATAAAGTTAGAACTGTCGTTTTGGTCGCTTTCTCCAGATAGCTTTTTTGTCCCAGTTTATCCATGGTATATTGTGGATAAACCTTTTCCTGCATGCAGTCACATGAAATAATGAACAAGACGTCAGTTTCAAAATTTGCTTCAAATTATTGTTTTGGAATATTTTACAATATGAAAATTAGTCTAATTTTTCTATATCCTACACAGGTGGTCTCTTTAGTAGGAATTGCTCTGTGTAACTAATTCCACAAAATATAACAAAATATCACTTTATGTGTAAAGCCTTTACTATTGCTGCTTTTATATCTTCCTGCTTTCTTTATATTCTCTTGATGGCAAGCTTTCCTTTCTAATGACAATGACTATGTACACTCCTAATAAGTTTGTGATATTTCTCACAACAGCTCTCAGTCAGTCAAAAATCATCGGTCATACCCTGTACTTATTTTTTTTATCAACACGAGATTTATCTAGTTCCAACATACATATTAAATTTGGTATTGACACAAAGCCCAGTGATTTACCACCGGATTGATTAGAAGCAATATCGATTTTGATACGGAAGTTTACTCTGTAAACGAAGTGCAGATATTTTTATTCAGGGTGAATATATTTAGAGGTCAGATTTACTGCTGAGAAATGAGGGCGTGTTTTCTTCAGATATCAGCCAAATGGAGAACAGATTCCTTGTTTCGACTATTATGTTTAATGACGCGCATCAGATTTCTCAAGCACAGCAAATTACTCAGTCCTAACTCTGGCATTACGATGGATGGTATATCCGTCTCATTATACAAAATAACCTCTGCGCGTAATAAGAATCCAAAACGAATGTCCACGCATCGCAATAACAAAAATAATAAAACACTCAATTTAAATTTGTTACATGACGTGGAAGACTTTTCTTTGGTCATAAAGAGGTCTTGCCCGCAAAATTATCTATGTGTAAATGATTCCAACATTCGATCAATATTCGCTAAGAGTTTAAAAGCCAACTCTTCAAACTAAAAGCGTTTGAGTGCATGTATGTATGTGTTTGGATGTGATATTTATTTTAACTAGTACGTGGAGTACATCCGAGAGCAAACTTTGGTTTGGCTTGGTGTTTTATGGCACAGTAATACATTAGGGTTATTTTTAGCGCCCGCATATTAGTGGCAAAGTTCCTTGTCCAGGACCTCGCAGTATCCAGACCTAACAGATCCGATGGCAGGTATCAAACCTGCACCCTCTCTGTCGCGACTCTGGCACTGATCCACAGGGGCTCCGATGTCAAAATAAAAATGATAAAATGAAATACAAATTCGTTTGACAGATTTATTCACAATTTTAAATATTTTTAATGTCATGAAAACCTTTAGCTGTTGCTATTTTTTTTTAAATTAAGTTTGGTTGCTGCTGTCTTTATTTTATTAACGTTACTAAATTGTCAGTACACGAACAGCTTCATTCTGAGGCAAAGCAGTGTTTGGCAGACACTTGCTAACACTGTGACCTTCTTTGAAATTCATATACTTTTTCCAAAAGTTCAAACATTATACAAATTTTAGGATTTTATATTGCGATTATATTTCTACATTATACAGTATTGTCAAATTATTAAAAATCCAGATAATCCTGCATAAGTTAAAAGGATTATGTGTGTGTTTTAGTGCGTGTTTGTGTGTGTGTTTGTGTGTGTGAATGTATTTAATATAATTTATGTGTAACAAAACAACAGGGGCCCCAAGAGGCCGACTGGTCTAAAGAGCTCACCGTTACGGATCACTGCCGTCTCACTTCTGTCTGCGTGGGTTCGAGTCTCGGGTTTGGCGATTGTGGGTATGTGAGAAAGCTTGCCTGTGGCTTCTTATGGGTCGGTGGTTCTTTCCGGGGTTTTCCCGGGTTCTTCCTTCACCATTTATACTGGCCGCCATGTATAGCCTATCTTGTGTTGAAAAATGGCTTTAAACCCTACAACAACAACGACAACAACAACAAAACAACATATAGCAACTTCCGTGCTCCAATGGTAATAAAGCTAAATGCAGCGACGTCAGTACCGTAATTGTAAAAATGCTAATTGTAAAATGGTATGGCGTTAAACAGAATGAATTCCAACTGTTTTAGGAGCTGATCAAAGTCGGGTGCACATTTAGCGCGTTGATTTTTGTGGACCGCTATTATGACTTTACTGAAAACGAAAGTAGGATAAGTATTTGGCATACAACGTTACCATTTGAACAGTCTCCATAAAAGCAACAATCATCAATCAATCATCCTGACCGAAACTGAGACGTATGCACTGTCTTATTTTCCAAAGGTCAATATATTTTGGGGGCCTAGAAACTTGTCTATTATTTAATGTAGAATTCAAATAGGCAACTACCCAAATACCTGACAGGACTTTTAAGTTTTACCTTGTCAGCAGGCTCTTGTGACATTTACTCCAATCTCCAGACAATAATGACTTTCTTTAAGTGTTACATGACTCAGCTGAGTAGGAGATCGTCCCGACAAACCCTGTGACCGCACATGTACCTGATTTGATCAAAATAAAAGTGTTTGTATTCAACTGACTTCGTTTTTCACTAAACATGAAAAACCGATTACGTCTTTCAAAACTACTAAATGTGCCGTGTATGTATGTATGGAACATTATTTAAAAATACTGATTCCTATCGCTATTCTTTTCCCTTTTTCACTTGAACCAAAGAAGAATTTGTTTTACTTATTAAAATAGAATGAAAATGTAATGCTAGATATTCAGAGGCAATAATAATAATAATAATAATAATAATAATAATAATAATAATAATAAATAAATAAATAAATAAATAAATAAATAAATAAATAAATAATTAATTAATTAAAATTTCGAAGAGGGAGTTTATATATATATATATATATATATATATATATATATATATATATATATAT
>JAECUM010096288.1:0-20059 GCA_016617855.1 Megalonaias nervosa
AAAAAAAAAAGGGGGGGGGTATTGGAAATAAATGTGGAGAGGGACTCAGCACCGGACATTTCTGTGAATTCCTTTTGAGTTCCCAACTGTAAGACATAACTAATATCATAAGAGAGAATGGTCTCTAACGGATTTATTATATGGCGGCTGTCTTCTTTCCGAGTTTTATATTATCGTATCTTTAACTTGTGTAATTTATTTACATCTTTTCGGGTATATCGGTCTCTTTTATAATGCTCGTCATTCATCCAGTTAAATATCTCAAATCGGTTCGTCTGCTCATTGATCATATTCGTGTCTCTTCCAAGCCATGATTTTTGTACATGCATGATGGACAGTGCTATGATGCTCATTGATCATATTCGTGTCTTTCCAAGCCATGATTTGTACATGCATGTTGGGCAGTGCTATGATGCTCGTTGATCATATTCGTGTCTCTTGCAAGCCATGATTTGTACATGCATGTTGGACAGTGCTATGATGCTCATTGATCATATTCGTGTCTCTTCCAAGCCATGATTTGTACATGCATGTTGGGCAGTGCTATGATGCTCGTTGATCATATTCGTGTCTCTTGCAAGCCATGATTTGTACAAGCATGTTGGACAGTGCTATGATGCTCGTTGATCATACTCGAATCTCTTCCAAGCCATGATTTGTACAAGCATGTTGGGTAGTGCTATGATGCTCGTTGATCATACTCGTATCTCTTCCAAGCCATGATTTGTACAAGCATGTTGGACAGTGCTATGATGCTCGTTGATCATGCTCGTATCTCTTCCAAGCGTCATTTGTACATGCATGTTGGACAGTGCTATGATGCTCGTTGATCATACTCGTATTTCTTCCAAGCCATGATTTGTACATGCATTTTGGACAGTGCTATGATGCTCGTTGATCATACTCGTATCTCTTCCAAGCCATGATTTGTACATGCATGTTGGACAGTGATATGATGCTCGTTGATCATACTCGTGTCTCTTCCAAGCCATGATTTGTACAAGCATGTTGGGCAGTGCTATGATGCTCGTTGATCATATTCGTGTCTCTTGCAAGCCATGATTTGTACATGCATGTTGGACAGTGCTATGATGCTCGTTGATCATACTCGTATCTCTTCCAAGCCATGATTTGTACAAGCATGTTGGACAGTGCTATGATGCTCGTTGATCATACTCGTATCTCTTCCAAGCGTCATTTGTACATGCATGTTGGACAGTGCTATGATGCTCGTTGATCATACTCGTATCTCTTCCAAGCCATGATTTGTACAAGCATGTTTTGACAGTGCTATGATGCTCGTTGATCATACTCGTATCTCTTCCAAGCCATGATTTGTACATGCATGTTGGACAGTGATATGATGCTCGTTGATCATACTCGTGTCTCTTCCAAGCCATGATTTGTAGAATCATGTTGGGCAGTGCTATGATGCTCGTTGATCATATTCGTGTCTCTTGCAAGCCATGATTTGTACATGCATGTTGGACAGTGCTATGATGCTCGTTGATCATACTCGTATCTCTTCCAAGCCATGATTTGTACATGCATTTTGGACAGTGCTATGATGCTCGTTGATCATACTCGTATCTCTTCCAAGCCATGATTTGTACATGCATGTTGGACAGTGATATGATGCTCGTTGATCATACTCGTGTCTCTTCCAAGCCATGATTTGTACATGCATGTTGGACAGTGCTATGATGCTCATTGATCATACTCGTATCTCTTCCAAGCCTTGATTTGTACATGCATGTTGGACAGTGCTATGATGCTCGTTGATCATACTCGTATCTCTTCCAAGCCATGATTTGTACATGCATGTTGGACAATGCTATGATGCTCGTTGATCATACTCGTATCTCTTGCAAGCCATGATTTGTACAAGCATGTTGGACAGTGCTATGATGCTCGTTGATCATACTCGTATCTCTTCCAAGCCATGATTTGTACAAGCATGTTGGACAGTGCTATGATGGACAGTGCTATGATGCTCGTTGATCATACTCGTATCTCTTCCAAGCCATGATTTGTACATGCATGTTGGATAGTGCTATGATGCTCGTTGATCATACTCGTATCTCTTGCAAGCCATGATTTGTACATGCATGTTGGACAGTGCTATGATGCTCGTTGATCATACTCGTATCTCTTGCAAGCCATGATTTGTACATGCATGTTGGACAGTGCTATGATGCTCGTTCATCATACTCGTATCTCTTGCAAGCCATGATTTGTACATGCATGTTGGACAGTGCTATGATGCTCGTTGATCATACTCGTATCTCTTCCAAGCCATGATTTGTACAAGCATGTTGGACAGTGCTATGATGCTCGTTGATCATACTCGTATCTCTTGCAAGCCATGATTTGTACATGCATGTTGGACAGTGCTATGATGCTCGTTGATCATACTCGTATTTCTTCCAAGCCATGATTTGTACAAGCATGTTGGACAGTGCTATGATGCTCGTTGATCATGCTCGTATCTCTTCCAAGCGTCATTTGTACATGCATGTTGGACAGTGCTATGATGCTCGTTGATCATACTCGTATCTCTTCCAAGCCATGATTTGTACAAGCATGTTGGACAGTGCCATGATGCTCGTTGATCATACTCGTATCTCTTCCAAGCCATGATTTGTACATGCATGTTGGACAGTGATATGATGCACGTTGATCATACTCGTGTCTCTTCCAAGCCATGATTTGTACAAGCATGTTGGGCAGTGCCATGATGCTCGTTGATCATATTCGTGTCTCTTGCAAGCCATGATTTGTACAAGCATGTTGGACAGTGCTATGATGCTCGTTGATCATACTCGTATCTCTTGCAAGGCATGATTTGTACATGCATGTTGGACAGTGCTATGATGCTCGTTGATCATACTCGTATCTCTTGCAAGCCATGATTTGTACATGCATGTTGGACAGTGCTATGATGCTCGTTGATCATACTCGTATCTCTTGCAAGCCATGATTTGTACATGCATGTTGGACAGTACTATGATGCTCGTTGATCATACTCGTATCTCTTCCAAGCCATGATTTGTACAAGCATGTTGGACAGTGCTATGATGCTATTGAAACAAGAAGACTATTCTGCATCTTTTTGTCACACGTTTTGACCAGTAAGCAGGCAAAAGGGAAATTAAGAACACTATCCTTAGTTAACGACATTCTTAAAGGGAAGTGAGCACCGATTTCAGAAGCAAATGATCAGATAGTTTCTGTAAGTTAATTTGATTGATTCTTGGTAACCGTTCACTTATAAAAACAACTGCTAATTTTTCATCCCCAGAAATAAAATTGACTTGCAAGTGAGAGACTTTCTGACACTCCAAACTAAATGTAAAGGTTTATGATATGGAATATTATCATATTCTGTAGGAACGAGTTTTGCAAAATTTATCCCTGCAAAATATTGCCAGCATATATAAACCTTAATATACGGTCGATTATACTATTGTATATTTCAGGATTTCATTCACGTATCAATGTTTCAGACAGTTAGTGAGGGGTACTTTTGTCTTCTATTTTCCTTTTGCTGCCTCAGTTTCATTTATATGCATTTCGATGTTTACATTAACTGTTTAACTACAGGATGTCATTATGAAAAGTCAGCTTTGAATGTTAATCGTTTCATTTTGTCTGCTGAATTGATTTGTAAAATATATTCTCTCACCCTCTGTCTTTCTTTAGTTGTCACTAAAATTGTTTACGCGCATTGATTGCAACTGGTCGTTTTGCAATTTCATATTTTCTTGCATGGTCTTTAGATATGTTTGATGGATAATACTATTTTTTTTTTACCTTGTACCAATTCATGTTACTTGCTAATTCAACTTTGAATGTCGACTGCAGGCTCTGCATTTTGCTGATGATGATGCTGTTAAATGGCTGAGCACGAACTGCACACGATAATAATAACTTGTTAAGCTAGTCGATTTCGAAAATTTAATATCTATCTCTCTTCCGCACTGCTCTCTCTATAAAATAAATATTTTCAAGAGACGGGTTCGACGTGTGATACCAATTAAACTTAAAACACAGCCTAACCTTGGTTAATAAGAATTTACAATATTGGAAAGATCATGCGGGATAACTCAGACATATAGTCAACTGAAAATGATCTAAACATAAGCCTGATGTATACATCATGTCCATGTACACCGTGTTTGATTTGATTTTGGATCAGGTCTGTTATGCCCTGGCATATAGAACATTAACCTCAAAATTCCAACTGTAACAATTGTATGACAATACCATTCCGAGTAAGCCTTACTCGACAGCCATACTGTTAGCAATATACTTTCTTTAAGGATTTATTGCCTGGGCATCGATATAGACTTTCTACCATCAGTTAATGAATGTGATTTGAAACCAATTTGACATTTCCTCTAAAGTTCAAACTTTACTTTGTAGATACCTAGATTGCATTACCGAAACGGATACAAAGGTTCCTGTGTTTGCAGCATCAACAAGTAGGAATCATCAATACTTCAGGTCCTGTCAGGTGTCCCACAAGATTCAGATCTTCCCCCGGCAATACACACATACTAAATGAAGGTATTCATTGACTAACCCTATGCCAGAGTTCTTGTAAACGATGTTGTAAGATGTTAGATTATAAAACAATTAAACAAGTGTGCAAAACTCGAGAAAGACTTTGGAATTCAGTTAACAAAATAAAGAAAGATTTGCGAATGTAATTTTGTGTAGAAACATGAGAAACCATCAATATATTAAGGACACCAATGATGTGGAACATTCTTAACAGTTCCATTGTGATGTCTAAAAATCAGTATTAGTTATACAGGACCATGACACTGACATCAGTAAAGACCTCAGATGAACACAAAAATCAATATATGTAAGGCAAACCAGATGCGGCGTTTTGTTGAGAAGAACTTACAAAGTCTAGGGAAGGAAGAAGCATTTTCTGAACAAGACTGAGATGGTACTTAAAGGGTCACTAGATGTGTACTGAATATACATCACAATACATCCCGAGTTTCAAAGAAGCCGTCAAATGGGAATGTAGGTCCACATAACAAAGCTGAGCTGAATGGAGAATATATAAGTTTATCTGATACCACCGAGGGAGCGCAATAACAAATACATGCCAACAAATACATTTGCTTATATTTACAAAGAATAATACAGTTAAATAGCTTTCTAACTACCACGAAAATGCCGATTTAGCAAATTATTTCATTTTTCTATCCGTGTACTTGACTTCCTTCTGCCATACTTCATTTCTTCCTCTTTAACCAAACGTGTTTTCATGCTATTCTACTTTATTTGTTGCCAACAATAATTTTATTATTCTGGTAATAATTTCCACAATGGTGGCATGCTAATATACTATGAAAAACCACAAATCTATAGCGGAAAGTGTTTCGCCTTACACTGGCGACACGGTGAAGGCAATGCTCGTTACTTGTATTCATGCTCCCATTGTGACAGTATCCACGCGATTATTTGCCAGTTCCTTTAAAGATACATAATTGATCAGGTGATGACACGTGACTATATTGTTAGTTTTTGTACATTATATAATTAACTCACCAGTTATTGTAAGCCATGCCCAATAATGGAAGGATGCTAGAACGTCCGATCTGAAACAAAAAGGGCTTGTAAAACTTGAAAAAGTTGAAATTAATCTTATCTTCATGTCCGTTCAAAGATTTCGATTTTACAAGCCTCTTCCAATTTTGATTTCGACAGTGTACAAGACTGTGATGGTAAACGTTTACAAATACACACTTATTAGTTTCAACTAAAAGAAGAATGCAGATAATTTGCGTTCACATAAATCAAATTGTAATTGCTCCAGTTCTATTGGTTAAAGGTTTCACAGCATACTTTATGAGTTTAATGCGTACATCATATCACTTTGGACGTTATACACGAGTTGTGATTGTTTATAAATAGGTAGATGCTCATGATAATTGTACAATATTCAGAACACTTACGCCCTGAAATATTCTGTGAACTGGCAGTTCATGTCCATGGAAGCGTGTGTGGAGATGTGGTAGAAGTTAATCCCGTGTCCCACACAATGAACAACTGAAAATTATGTGGAATAAATACTTTACTATTGCACTGATAAAGATATATAATAATTCAGCATAGTGAGAGCAATATTGAAATTTAAAACTATACCAGACAATAAAGCCTTTTCGAGATAAATTTAACGCATTAATTATTTCCATTTAGGGAACAAATAGAAGAAACGATGACACCGAAGAGATTTAAGGAAGCAGAGTTTGATAAAAGGAATAGTTTCAAGAACTACAAGATAATCAAAGGCCACAAAGACCTTTGGTACAGTCAAATGTATGTATATATAAGGATTAACGGAATGTCAGCACCACCCTGGCTATACAGTACCAATTTCAAATTAAATTAAAAACTGTAAAGGGAAACATGGCTAAATAATTCAGGAAGATAGCCTTTTCGAATAAACACACATATGTACGCATGTACGACGAAATATGAGAGACAAACATGTAGTAAGTCTTTCAACTGTATATGTAATAACAAATATTGGTAAGTAAAGCTAAGATCCTTAAAATATAGCTTCAAAAAGTATTATATAACTGTCATATGAATGGATATAAGAGGGTAAATGATCACTTTTTAGGTGCAATAGGTAGCCATACTGGAGGAGATCTTTATATCTTATATATATATATATATATATATATATATATATATATATATATATATATATATATATATATATATATATATATAATGCAATAATGAAATAAAATATTTGAATGTCAGATATAAATTATTTGTTAATGAAAATGCAAAAAATAGATTTTCTGCTATTATCTATATTTCTAATACATCTGCTGATTTTTTTCACTCAAATGTTATACAAACAGCACCCACTTGCTCTTCCGCACATACAAATCTGTAACTACTATGGATAATGTCATCTGTCAGTGACCGGACTGGAAGACGCATTTGGTAGACACAGATAGATAGTAGAAACAGTTAGGCTATATTTCTTAGAATATGCCAGTTTTGATTCCGGCTTCGGCACTTCCTGTCAAAATAGGAAAAGGTACAAGTTTACAAATTTGAGTGCATGCCAATAAGGTACCTTGAGCTTATATGGGATTGCAAAAAAGTGCCCTAAGAATTGTATCAAAGAAACCAACCGGTGAATATCAGCGCTACTATAGCAATCAATTTGTGCATGGCGTAAGCGGAGTCGAAGGGGATAAATCTGTGAAGGAACGTTTCTCTCAGGAAGGTGATTGTATTTCTGCTCATGGTGATCAGTAGAGTTGAATACGTCCACATCATGACGCTGGCGGCACCACGTGTAACCGTAACACCGTAACCCGCTATACGGCGAAGGCCACCATGCTCAAGTTGAAAGGAATAATCTGCATATAAAAATTGCGATATGAACAAAATGTGCATTCGCATGCCCTCTACACTATTAGTTGCATAACCTTATCGAACTGAACTTTGGATTTTGAACTGTCATTAATTTCAATGATTTGCTTTTTAAATAGAGCCAAAGGATGTGTTTAGCGACCATCAATTCGGACCTGATGGCCTCTAAAAATAAAGCTGTTTACGAAATTAATGCTTACATTTTTCTATAATTACTATAAAAATATTAAAAAGTGGATATTTTAATCAGGTGATTCATTTAGTCCTGCAATAATTAACGCAAGTTTGAATGTACGATCAATTGAAGGAATGTACATTTCATCAATTATATATGAGTATTTTATGATTACTACAATATTGTCCTGGTGTCTCGTGTATCTATGAGTATTATATAATTATTGCATATAATATTGCCCTGGTGTCTCGTGTATTTATGCGTATTATATAATTACTGCATACAATATTGTCCTGTTGTCTCGTACATTTTATCGGTTACTTTTGTTTACTATTTTATGGCATTTATGACTGAACGAGAGACAGTATGAGGTAAAACAGTGTGCGATACTTACTCTGAATTTCACTTAATACGGATTGTTTTATAGTCAAGTTGAGAATAATTACGTTCACAATTTATGTTGAAAATAATTATGTTGCAGATAATCTGGAGAGACTAGTATATTTTTTAAATCGGCTAAACTACCTTTAAAATATTTTGTGGCATATTTTGATTACCTTATCTGCTTAAATGGTAATTGAGTTTCACCTTATAAAATCGAGCTTGCATAACAACTCCACACTTATGCCCATGTATTACAAAATGTAGTCTATACGAGGAGCCTGTAGTCGATATGGCATGTGAAATCTGAAACAAATGCTTTCATAAAAATATTTTCTTAAATGTTTCTTCTTCTTCTCTCCCAACCGCAAGTCTCTACTGCAATTACCTTGAAGTTTTCTAATCAACCAGACAAGATGTACCGCATGCAATCGCTTATAAGTCGGATTCAACATCACAAATCCAGATCTGTCGTCTCATAATAGATCTTGCTCTATGCAGCTTTCTACGATTACTCAATAGAACAAAAACAAGATAGACACTTATCTGCTTCGCATAATGCATCGGCAGATAATGGCCTAAGTGCTTTGAAGCTGAACCCGACTTACGCGCAAGTATATACGGTGCCGTCAGATTTGGCATTTAATGGTCTTAGTAATAACCAACGAAATACCTTCCTTATTGAATTTCAAACTTATTTTCTGTAAATATTAATCGTAACGGTCATGAAGTACTTGTGCCTGTCTTTGGATACTTATAATCATAGTTTACTAGCTTCATTTAAGGATAAATGTGAAAAAATTCAATTTGCTTACAATGGGCTCTTTCCACAAAGATTCCGACGGTAATGAGCATGTAGATTGTAACCCAAAAGATCTGACGACGGTAGTTCTCTACCCAGTTGAAAAAAGAAAACTTTCTTTTCTCCCACTTTGTTTTCGGATGCTCTTTGTGCTTGGTTGTGATCGTCACCTGCGATAACGCTGCATGTGGTGAATCGTTGTTGTCAAAGCCACGGCTTAAAAACAAAATGATTGGTCGAAGTTAACAAAATGCATGCAAAAATAATTTATGCATGCATTTCTCCGACCAAAGAATATCAGTTAATAAACACTTTCAAGCTTATGTGTAAAGGAACTGAACTTAGTTTCAGCAATATCCGTGATGCAATATTAATCACTACATCATATTGGCTTGTTTAACAGGAAAAGATATATGTGATTTGTATTAAAATGAACAACATACATTAGACCAAAGACAACAACAGTCCTAAGCAAGTCTTAAATATTTTATAGTGTTAAATGGCTTTATCACCTTGCTCAAAAGTGACCGGAATCTATCGAAAGAGGCAAACTTTAGACATTTGTACTAAGGGTGTGTAATTTACTAACTATTGGAAGCATTTATTGCTCAGTCTGGTTGTATACATTTCAGTGAGATGGACGAAACGCTTGCATGTAAGTATTTATCTGATTATGCTTTAGAGTATATTTGATTGTTTAAAACTCAAATTAAATGGAAGACAGATTTTACGCGAATCCATCAATAAACGTCTTGCGTCTGGAATGGAAGCTTCTGGCTAGATGTCCTGTTTTTCCTTGTCCTGAAAAGTACAACAAAAAGAGATATAGCCGTTTTATAAGAGTAAAGAAATGTCATTTGATACTTCCTTCCATGATTTACATTTCTTTTAATATAGTATCTTACGGTAAAAGATTACCACATATAAATATTGTTGATACAAATACCAGGTGTGTCGGAATATTATATTTATTTATCTAAGTAACACAATCTACACAATGTTCTTGAAGTAGATTAAATTGTTCTCATCCTGAAATTAGTGTGAACAATTGTTTGACGGTTTCATCCATAATTTGAAATATTCATGATTTCAACTAACACTGATTGTACTAAAGTTGTAAAGTGAACAGATTAAATTGTGATATATTTACTTTCTTTAACTTTCACAATAGAAGATTTCAGTAACTTTGTAGCAGTAACTGTTCTCTTGGCTGTTCGGTCAAGACTTCCATACAAATTTACAAAACAAACAATAAACCACGACAAAGAAAAAAAAAACATAATGAAGATATCTTCTCCCTTAAGCCGTGGCTTCTATAAGCTTGTTTCTCACGACATTTTTGAAGAATTTCAACTGCATAAAGCTACAAAGAACACAGTCTATACAGGTATAATACGAAATTCAAGTGACTTGACATCAAGTGTCATTTATAAGAGTACGGGTATTAACAGACCAGTTGCTGTACATCCGTTCTTCAATTGGACCACATTATATGTTTGGAGATGTTTCATTACATCGTCTTTACTAGACGTTGGGAATCATTTCCATCTCGTGCAGAAGTTAAAATGCTTGCAACTTCAATTGGACATATACACATTTGGAGAATCTGTTTTAAGATTAGGCCATAGGCAATTGAATCCACATTACGACATAAAAACAGGAAATACCTCTATGTTAGAGTAACAGCTGAAATGCTCTCTTTTTTAATTAGAGTGAAATGGGTACTATTATATATCAGGTGTTGTGTTTCTTTTATAAACCTCTTGGACAGAAGTGAGATATCAAATTTACATATAAGCATGAACTGATGAAGTGATGCTCCGGACGATCTCACATATACGTGCAATAAAGACGACATAGAAATGTACGTAACAGTGGTCACGAAAACAAAGTAGGGACAACAGACTGTTGCTCTTCATTAATGTAAGACAAACTCTAATTTTTCAATGGGCCTTAAATGAATATAAAAACTGAACTGCAGTATATACAAAAATGTTATGCATATTGATTCAGCAATTTTAAAAGATATGGTCAATTAAGTACAAATATTGATGTCGATATTCTAAGCTGTGAATATTACCATGATCGATATATTTGTGAGGTGGCTACGTCAATTCTGGTTTATTACAGGTAAATTCTTCATATGATTCGCTGTTGACATAACGTTCGTATTAGAATTATTAACAAAACTTAGAGAACAATGATGCTAAAATGTATAGTCAATACTGACAATGAATTCAGATGATAAGATACAGGAGAGATCCGTTGATGAGGATGTCACGTTTGTTCAAACTGCTTCGAGAATATACAGTGCTACGACTCTAGATCTTAGCTTGTGCAACTTAAAGGAAGTGAAAGGAACAATTTAAGTAAAATCAAGAACAATGTATTTATCTACAATACAAAGTGTAAATTCAAAGAACATTTATAAAGCTGTAAAATAAATACCAAATAATACTAAATGCCCTATCAAAAGTAAAGAAATATAAAATGTTCTTAATAAATTCCAATAGTCATGAATGTCCTGATCTAACACAATAATGCAACCTTAAATGACTTTTACTGAGTTCACGAAAGTAAAATTTAATGTATTAATCCCAAACAGTCAATGAGGACAATTATTAAACTATGATAACAAATGCATTCCAGAGACTGATCTAAAATAGGAGCTTATTATTTGTTTATCTATATGTGTTACAGACATATTTAACATCCTAGCTAGTGTATGAGAACTTATATATTTATCGCCATTACTTTCCATGTATTTTACCGGCTGACCTTCAGCTGAAGTCTTAAAAAATGATATGAAATACATAGTATTCTGCTCTTCTGGCGTAAAAATAAATATTAGATTTTAGTGGCTGATACTTTTGAGTCACACAACACCTTGAAATCACACAATACCCAGGAGTTGCACATAACTCCATTTATTTCTCTCAACAAATGATGATAACACTTTATGTCGTGTTCCTAGGTAGCTATCCAGTGTGTGTGTGTGTGTGTGTGTGTGTGTGTGTGTGTGTGTGTGAGAGAGAGAGAGAGAGAGAGAGAGAGAGAGAGAGTTGAATTAGGTTTTGGAAAAAAAATACAATTAGAAAATTCTCTCTTACCGTCAAGTTTGAGAGTTGCATTCTCGAAAATCTTTTCATATTCGTCTGAGGCGAAGATCTGCTTAAATGTATCGAATTCCATAATGTCGGTGTTCCGAAGTCCAGCTTGGGAGTAGAGAGTATTTATCAGCTGATTGATCTGGTCATCTCCAAGGTTGCCATCGGCCAGGTCCAATATCGACCTGGATACACGGAAACGGACAACATAAGTATGGTCCTTTCTGTCAAATTCATAATTAACCTCATAAAACATATCATCAAAACTGACAGGGAAACATACGTTTTTCAATACGGTTCTCACTATCTCAACCCTCCTTATCTTTATAATCAGTGTTATGAAACCAAACATTGAAATGTACAATATGCAGATTAGCTCTCCGCATTCTAAATGAACTTTATCTCTTTCATAGTTATTCCAATCCACAACATGTAAGCTATGCTCGAGTGCTGTAATTAATTTCAGTAGTCAAAGCTTCGTTAAATTTGTAGCTCTGATGGATTTAAATGACTGGGATGATTTCGTACGTATTCAAGTAAACGCCAGTCAACATTTAATGGGCCAAGAAGGAGGTTGTTTTTTTGTCTGTAGGAATAGATATACGAGGCCTTACTGAAAATACCTAAATGTGTCCTTTTAAGATCATAAACGTGGGATTGTGACAAGACAGAAGTCGAAAAAGTAATGGTAGACTTTGAACTTTCAGCGCTGACGATTTCTTGTATTGTAGCAGCCAGGTTAGAAAGAAGATATCTTACACTTACGAGTCCATACCGCCCAGTTTTGTCTGCATTAACAGTAATCATTTTGAAAAAAAACAATGTTTCAAATTAGTCATTTATATAATATTTAATTTTCGAAAACATAACAAGATAACACATGCAGCTGATTCCGATGCAACATTACATGTTTATAACAGCAAACCATGCAGAAAAATAGCAGTGTAGATGTCAGAGAGCTACGCATTTGGTTCTTATTTTTGTTTTTAAATCTCGTATAGTGAATCGAGAACAATAAAAATCAAGTTTATGATCGTGAGACCAGTACTATCGGTAGTTTTGAAAATCGAGTATATACGGGGTAGGATTTACGAAGGTTAAACAGATGTTATTTATTTATTTTAGAGGTTGGCGCCTGGCCAGACTAGAAGGAAAGAAATTTGAATTACGCCATTTACGATTGACAGATTTGATTACTTAGAGCTACAGAAAGGTATTATTTCACTTAATACATATTATACTGTAGACTCTCCTCTGAACCATGGGCAAGAATGCAAATTTCCTTGAGGTCCCAACATTAACTGCATGATGAATGTAAATTTCCTTCAGGTCCAAACATTAACTGCATGATTAGTATACAAGTGGCCTGCAGTGTCATGCTTACCTAGGATATACAATTTGTCTACATAAATTGGCACCAATTCACTGTCAACAGGCGGACACAACACAAACAATACACTTCTCGACTTAACTAAGCTTTCCTACAAAGAAGGTGTTTAATCTAGACATGCAAACACATACGTGGTATTTGTACTGTGTGGCAGACGCACTAGAGTCGGGTAACACATTTACTATTGGTCTACAATATCCGGAAAACATAGTATGATCACAGATCGTACATAAATATCTCCAACTGTGGTGCAGTTTCGTTATAACTACCAAGAATGGCAGAAGACTATAGGCAGTGAAAGGCATTTGCCTTTCGTCAAATTAACGATAAAGATTACAAGATAAATACATTCTTTAAAATAACACCAAAACCGAGAAAAATACATATATTAAACTAATGATGAAACAAATTATGGTTAAACAAGCCGAAATAGTTTATTATAATGGTGTTGCGAGGCTGCTCAGTACATGACCAGCTACTCCCCAATGTCATTCTGAGAACTAGATTGTTTCAAACCCACATACAAATGAAATTTGTGTTATTCTTTCATAAAATTCAATTGTGTAAAGTTTTCGATCTGCTTTTTATGCCTGAATCTTTTTTGCGCAAAGGTGGTTCTTAATCATATATACCTAATATTGTGGCGAAAGTTAGACTCGAACCATTAACTATTGATGTTTAAGCCCAGAACTTCAAACAACTAGTGTCCGATGCTATTATCATAATTGCAAGCCAGAATACAGACTGATTTACTATGTCTGTTCAATCTGTAAAACAGTGTAGATACATTTTATTATCTATCACTGCTTGTGATGATGAGAACATAATGTCTATTTGTTTGCTCTAGAGATCTGCATGGAGCAGAATTCATTTTATCAGATATAAATGTTTGTTACATTTTCAGTCGTGTTGATTTTCCTGAGGACTTTTTATAGGTGTATCTCTGAACAGTACGAAATTAAGGAAACTGGTCTAGGTCTTGGAACATTAAAGGGTGTATTTTATCTTTCAGACATATCGAGGAAACCAGTCTAGCTCTGAAAATGTCACTAATGCACAGTAATATCTGGCTGCCTTTGGTCTCGTGCAATATTAAAGACAGTGGTCCAATGGTAAGGTCCAAGGGAGGTTTCGTTTTTCACAAATGAGTAAGGAAAGTGGTCCAGCTCTGAAAATGTTATTTTAGCAGTTATTTAAATCAAGTGTATGCGTTTGTGTATTTGTATATGTATATGTATATATGCAAGTGACCTACTTTATCATGTTGTCGAAGTCTGCCTTTGTCAAGTATCCTCGCCCCCTTAAGTCATTCATATTGAACAACAATTTTGTCTTCTCTTCAGCATTACCTGAGAAAGTAATACAATGTCTTAATTGATTCCCAAACAAATATATTAGAATATATAACAATACAGTCTGATAGCAGACATCTTGAACTGAATACTTGTAAACGACTTGGAAACTAACAGCTGGAAACCGAAACGTTCCGCGGGAATTAATTCTGCTACTTTTAAGAATAATATCAAACTATGAAAATGAAATAACAAACTTCAACAAAATAAAGTTTTACTATCATGGCTCTGTTTGTCATACCCTGATATATATTTCCAAGATGTGTCATTTATCTCATCCAAGTCATTTTCGGATTGTCTTTTCTAGAGAGCGATGATAAATACTATAATAAATAATTAACAATAATGCAATGAAAGATAATTATAGAAGTATCAAAATGTAATACAAGGTACGTTCTGTATGAAAGGAAACACTGGCATATACAAAATGCAAATATACGACCAAAGCTTTAGCACTGATGTAAAAGAAAGTGTGTTTACCTCTGGCCAGTATCATAAATATGTCCATGAATTCTTGGAAGCTGACAAAACCATTTTTGTCTTTGTCCACTATGAGGAACATGTTTCTGACGAACATAGAGTTGGGTCTTAGTCCTAGAGCATCGGCGAATTCGGTGCGAGTTAATTGGATTATTGAGATTTCATTGGCTAATTTGGAGTCTAATTGAAGATTTACTTCCCCTTGGGACTCCTACAAAAGAACAGGAAACAACAACCTTATGTACAGAAAGGTCCTTAAAACTGATATCTGTAGTCTGAAGTAAACAATATTGATCTCGAAATCAATAACATAACAAGCCTGAAACAGAAATTATTCAGAGTGATAAAATTCATTGTCAAATGCTTTTAGATTATTCGTAGTGAAACAACGTTTGAAAAAACAAAAGTTACATATATCCTGCAGAAAGTAATATTTTCCTTTCGAGTCCAATAATATCATGCGAAACCGTTGTCAAAGTACTTTCCTCTACTTCAAACACATCATCCCTTGTAAATAATATCATAAATGAAACAAAAGTTATCATCCAGAAAGTTTAGATATTTCCTAAGTTTAACTCGATTCAGGAAGAAGAATATGTAACCCAGTTGAAAAGGGAATTTATTAAGTGGATACCTCAATTTGTTTGTTGTTGTTTCTTCTGTTTTCTGTTATGGTCTTCTAAAAGGTATTACTTGTGTTACTTTGATCTTACAATGACTTTGTGTAAATGTAAATTGGAAATATATAAAACGGACACAAACTTTCTTGATAAAATGACTGTGAAGTGTACCTGCAAGCACACCATTCTGAAAAATTTGTCCAGTAACTTTTTCCTTTTTTCCTTTGTTTCTGCGTCTTTCAGTATCATGGATTCAGAAAACTTGAGCCTTTCGCTGCTTACTCCGACCTCCTGCAGGAACTTCTCAAGCTTGCAGACAAACTTGTCTCTGTAACCTTCGTCTGCAAATCGGAGGATCTGTAAATATGTAAAGGATACAATGACTGTAATTTATGTATTAAAATAGTCCATATGCAAACCTACTTTACTTGTGGCTACAATAGTTCGAGGTTTCAAGATGGCAAACATTTTGTACCTATTAAATGTTGCCAATTTATCACAGTTAGTATATCTGATTTTACGGATGTGATCTTACCGCTAACTCTATGACAAAGTATAGCATGAAAAAGGTGGGCTTAAATAAGGTCCAGGCACAAAGAAAATGTGCATAAACTAAGTCACCTATATAGTATGTCTATTTAAATTGCAAAGGAAGAATGGCTCGTCTTCTAACAATTCTATTATGTGACATTATATACTAAGCAAACGCATACACTTATTTCCATCAATTAATGTCTCAGGCCATATAGAAATCTCTCGAGCAAAAATGACGGTGATACTATACTTACTGTACTTCATGGTTTAATGCCTGTGTGAAAAATATTGCTTGTAAAAGTGTTTTATGTCATCATTCTTTTCTCTAAACAGTATTTTCAAACAATAATTTAAAGTTGACAGTTTCGTTGGATGTAGCTTTCCATTTGAAGTTAGATGCAATAGGTGATATCGAAACACGCGAAAAAGCAAGTTACGGTATATTTAACTTATCAAATATTTCATAAAGAACAAAAACCTCACCCAGCAAAATTGTAAACTTTAGTCTCGTTCAAGTCACTATACGCCAATACAGTTGATGATTAAAGAGCAGTGTCTTTAAAATGTGAAATTAAGTTATTTCAATTAAAGTCTTTGTAGATGGTTCACGAGAAAATGTTCCAACCACCCTATACATGTCAGGTCGAAGAGGAAATTCAAACTACCTCACCAAAAAATGATTTGCTTGCTTGATTAAAATGAAGAATTTAACCATTTTACCAGATCTATTTCTCCTTTCACGCGAACGGATATAAGCGTTCTCTGTCTGTCGTCAGATACATGTATATGAATCTTCGACGTATTTAGGCGCAAATCTATCAGTCGGAGCGTCTTCTTGAGAATGTCGGTGATAAGGATCTTCTTTCTGCCCACGTTAAACTTGACCTTGATTTTTCTTTCACCCTCTTTAGGTCCCGTCCATTCGGTCACTGTGGAATTAAATTTTGAAGAGTGGGAAATTTTCAAGATGTAGTCATTGGCCAATCTAAATATGAAAATGAATGCAACTTGATGCAGCGAATACTTCTTTGAACAATACTTTCTAAACGGCACTTCAACCATTCTGCCTTATGAATTTCTTTCTGTTGTTGCTATTCATAGTCTTCACATCAGCATATATAAATTTAAAGATCCACTTTCATTCTGAGACATTAGCAAGGCATGTGGTTCCAGATGAGAGTAACCCTATGACACTAAAGGAGGCCGTTCAACTGTTATTGCTACATTTATCAAACATAGTGATCGATTTGTTCCAAGCATCATCTTTCCTATAAAAAGAGGGGACAAATATATCTTTATTTATAAACTTGTTCCTCTCCTAAATTGTGCGAGTAAAGTGTTAAACATTGGTATACCTTGCATTTGTATAACTCTTTTACTACCATCAGCAAAATTAGTCATGTTCTCTCTGCCTTAACACCTAAATAAAAGTTGTATTGTATGGTGTTCTTAATGACTCATTCAAGAAACGCAGTCAAGCCAGTGATGTCAAGTGGTATATTATCATACCAATAATGCTTTCGACACATTCTGGAATCTAGAAAATACGAAATATAGGAATTGGTGGCAGGTTATCGAAATGGTTAAAAAATATATTTCTGATAGGACTCGAAAAGCTGTTATATAAGGTCTATGGGTACATTAGCCACCATATATAATGAATGATACAGAATCTAGGGATGTGAGTTCCTATAAACAGCTTAGCTTGACTCTTGATAAAGCCCTGTCTTAGCACAGTGAAAACTGGAAATAACTACCAAACCATTGAAACCAATTCTAATTTGAAACTTGAATGAACATTATTTGATTTTCTTTATCTCGAGTACAGAGCATTACTTACGGAAACAGAAATGACAATGTAAAAGGTGAAATACAAATAAAAATAAACTGAAGCATAAATAATCGTGTATTAGAAAATACAGAAATTGCGTATTGGCCTAAAAATAAATCTAAGTCATATGCTAGAATCTGAGAAGAAACAAACTTAAAAAGGCTTTCAGTGAAACGCTACAAACATTCAACTACATAACGATAACCACTTTGTTTCAAAATGTACTGTAGCATGACCCGTGGTTACATGATAATAAATGGGTAAGTTTGAAATTGACTAAAAGCAGACATATAACAATTCTTCTTTCAAAGAATGTTCGTATGAGTTTGGGTACTCTCCCATTAGAGGCAAAGATAAACCTTTTATATATTAATGTACACCTAAATTGTGGTCTATATCTGGTTCTATTGTAACACCGTGTAAGTGAGAGATTAGTACAAATTGTAATATTGTATAAGTGAGAGATTAGTACAAGTTGTAATACTGTATAAGTGAGAGATTAGTACAAATAGTATATGCAAGGATTATTCTATATTGTAGCTCATTAAGCAATGATCTTTCGAAAAATCATTCGTCATTAGCCAATAATTGTTGTTCATATGGTGGAGCAGATTCATCAATGCATTTTCGTCTAGACTGTAGCAAATACTATGCTTTTATGAGCCATACAGTAGGACATTTTTATATATTCATATAATTGAATCTCTCGAGTCTAACGAGGACATAATATGCTTTGTCCATAAGCATGAGTTTTGTATAAATAGTATTTATATTTTCTATCATATCATCAAAGTAGAAGTTAGAAAACATTTAGTACCCTCCTCTTTTCCAGATAGGGCTAGTCTTTTCAGATTTTGTCTATCAGGGAGTAGGGCGTTGCTTGTGCTAATAGTTCTGGTAAATTAGTGCCTAATACAATCTAGTATTATATGAACAATTATGTTTGAACATTTAGGTAACTTCGATTGCGTATGTTTACGTTCAATGCTTGAATACATCAGGCACTCTAATGAAATTATATTATTATTGAGGATAGCAGTATACACACACTAGGCCAATTATGATTTAATTATTAATTTTCTCTTTTGTAGCTAGAAAATAGAAACAAATGCGAAATCAGGAAAAAGGCGGAGCATTAACCAAAGGTTCTCTTAGGGTGTTTTGAAAATCAAAGTGACAAATCACTAGAACACATATTTTGAGGCGTCTTGCTCTCGTGCACCAATTAACAACATATAAAAATAGATTTGTTAATAATTATTGCACAAGCTAGACGTTGGAGATGCTCAGCAGGTGGAAATTATCATCTTATTTAATTAAATAAAGCTATAAATGGTCTAGGAAGACGTCTCAGACACGCCGACATTAAAAACTTCACACTGGTTTGCATTGGGTAACCAGATGTTGAGTATATCTAAAGCGTGATGCAATTTCATATGACCTTTTTGCATATAATCATATTAACACGGAACATGGGGCCGATTTTATTTTTCATGTCTTTTTCGCTTTTAAATCTGCAAGTACCACAAAATTAGAGAACTTATTTCTAATTTATTCGTCAGAAATATACGATCGTAAATTGTTTAGAACTGCATAGAATTCAAGTATAAATTCCCTACAAACTTAGCGACGTGATGCCCATATATTAATACTACTACTACTTTGAAGAAGAAAACCAATGAAGATGGAGAAACCGATTTGACATAACTCATCTCTAGTTTTCTTCTGCCAGCATTGCAGTACCTCTTGAGAGAGTTTGGATTGTTGTAGCCAGTGATGTGTCTGGAACTTTGCCAAATAATTGACTTCGGGCGTGTGTGTGTGTGTGTGTGTGTGCGTGTGTGTGTGTGTGTGTCAGATGTTTTGTATGCTGTGCTGTGTTAGTTTGTGAGAACTTAAGTGGCTGTATGAGTTAATTTCTTTTTCTTATATATATATATATATATATATATATATATATATATA
>JAECUM010096290.1:0-16037 GCA_016617855.1 Megalonaias nervosa
ACCGGTTTGAAGAGGAATTAACCAGATTAAACCTTTCCAATAATGACTTCAGATCCAAAATCGGCATGGAATAAACCGGATTGAACCGGTTATGAAGGAGTGTCAACTGCTCTGGACTGGTTTGAAACGGATGGAACCAGTTAGAACCGAATGGAAACGGTATCAACCGTTTTCAACCGAATAAAACCTGCCAATCATGAATCACCATAAAAATCGGCATGAAATAAACCAGATTGAACCTGATCTGAACAGGAATCAACTGCTATGGACTGGTTTGAAACGGGTGGAAGCAGCTAGAACCGGATGGAACCGGTTTGAACCGGTTTCAACCAGAAAAAACCTGTTCAATGATGTATTAACATACAAAATGGGCAGCAAATAAACCGGTTTGAACCGGTTATGAACCAGCATCAACTGCTTTCGACCGGTTTGAAACGGATGGAACCAGTGAGAACCGGATGGAACCGGTTTGAACCGGTTTAAACCGGATACAACCTGTCCAATAATGTATTACCATGGAAAATCGGCACGGAATAAACCGGTTTCAACCGGCTCTGAACCAGTATCAACTGCTCTGGACTGGGTTGAAACGGATGGAACCAGTTGAAACCGGATGGAACCGGTTTGAACCGGTTTCAACCGAATAAAACCTGTCCAATCATGAATTACCATAAAAATCGACATCAAAATAAACCAGATTGAACCGGATCTGAACAGAATCAACTGCTCTGGACTGGTTTGACACGGGTGGAAGCAGTTAGAACCGGATGGAACCGGTTTGAACCGGTTTCAACCAGATAAAACCTGTCCAATGATGTATTAACATACAAAATGGGCAGCAAAAAAACCGGTTTGAGCCGGTTATGAACCAGTATCAACCGCTTTCGACCGGTTTCAAACGGATGGAACCAGTGAGAACCGGATGGAACCGGTTTGAACCGGTTTAAACCGGATAAAACCTGTCCAATAATGATTTAACATACAAAATCGGCATGGAATAAACCGGTTTGAACAGGTTATGAAAGAGTATCAACTGCTCTGGATTGGTTTGAAACGGATGGAACCAGTTGGATCCGGTTGGAACCGGTATCAACCGGTTTCAACCGGACTAAACCTGTCCAATAATGTATCAACATACAAAATCGGCATGGAATAAACCGGTTTGAACCGGTTATGAACCAGTATCAACTTCTCTGGAGCGGTCTGAAACGGATGGAACCAGTAGAACCGGATGGAACCGGTCTCAACAGGAATTAAACCGGATTAAACCTGTCCAATAATGAATTCACATCCAAAATCGGCATGGAATAAATCGGTTTGAACCGGTTATGAACCAGTATCAACTTCTCTGGACTGGTTTGAAACGGATGGAACCAGTTAGAACCGGAAGGAACCAGTTTGAACCGGATTAAACCGGATAAAACCTGTCCAATGATGAATTAACATACAAAATCGGCATGGAATAAACCGGTTTGAACCGGTTCTGAACCAGTATCAACTGCTCTGGACTGGTTTGAAACGGGTGGAGCCAGTTGAAACCGGATGGACCCTGTTTGAACCGGATTCAACCGAATAAAACCTATCCAATAATGAATTACCATAAAAATCGGTATGAAATAAACCAGTTTGAAAAGGATCTGAACAGGAATCAACTGCTCTGGACTGGTTTGAAACGGGTGGAAGCAGTTAGAAGCGGATGGAACCGGTTTGAATCGGTATCAACCAGATAAAACCTGTCCAATGACGTATTAACAAACAAAATGGGCAGCAAATAAACCAGTTTGATCCGGTTAAAAACCAGTATCAACTGCTTTTGACCGGTTTGAAACGGATGGAACCAGTGAGAACCGGATGGAACCGGTTTGAACCGGTTTAAACCGGATACAACCTTTCCAATAATGTATTAACATAGAAAATCGGCACGGAATAAACCGGTTTCAACCGGTTATGAACCAGTATCAACTGCTCTGGACTGGCTTGAAACGGATGGAACCAGTTAGGACCGGATGGAACCGGTTTCAACCGGTTTAAACCAGATAAAACCTTTCCAATAACGATTTAACATACAAAATCGGCATGGAATAAACCGGTTTGAACCGGTTATGAAAGAGAATCAACTGCTCTGGAATGGTTTGAAACGGATGGAACCAGTTGGATCCGGTTGGAACCGGTTTCAACCGTTTTCAACCGGACTAAACATGTCCAATAATGTATTAACATACAAAATCGGCATGGAATAAACCGGTTTGAACCGGTTATGAGAAAGTATCAACTTCTCTGGACTAGTTTGAAACGGATGGAACCGGTATGAAGAGGAATTAACCAGATTAAACCTGTCTAATAATGAATTCACATCCAAAATCGGCATGGAATAAACCGGTTTGAACCGGTTATGAACCAGTGTCAACTGCTCTGGAATGGTTTAAAACGGATGGAACCAGTTAGAACCGGATGGAACCAGTTTGAACCGGTTTAAACCGGATGAGATCTGTCCAATAATGAATTAACATACAAAATCGGCATGGGATAAACCGGTTTGAACCGGTTCTGAACCAGTATCAATAGCTCTGGACTGGTTTGAATCGGATGGAACCAGTTGAAACCGGATGGAACCGGTTTCAACCGGTTTCAACCGGATAAAACCTGTCCAATAATGAATTAACATAAAAATCGGCATGGAATAAACCAGATTGAACCGGATCTGAACAGGAATCAACTGCTGTGGACTGGTTTGAAACGGGTGGAAGCAGTGAGAACCGGATGGAACCGGTTTGAACCGGTTTCAACCAGATAAAACCTGTCCAATGATGTATTAACATACAAAATGGGCTGGAAAGAAACCGGTTTGAACCGGTTATGAACCAGTATCAACTGCTGTCGACCTGTTTGAAACGGATGGAACCAGTGAGAACCGGATGGAACCGGTTTGAACCGGTTCAAACCGGATAAAACCTGTCCAATAATGATTTAACATACAAAATCGGCATGGAATAAACCGGTTTGAACCGGTTATGAACCAGTATCAACTTCTCTGGAGCGGTCTGAAACGGATGGAACCAGTAGAACCGGATGGAACCGGTTTCAACAGGAATTAAACCGGATTAAACCTGTCCAATAATGAATTAACATACAAAATCGGCATGGAATAAACCGTTTGAACCGGTTCTGAACCAGTATCAACTGCTCTGGGCTGGTTTGAAACGGATGGAACAAGTTGAAACCGGATGGAACCGGTTTGAACCGGTTTCAACCGGATAAAACCTGTCCAATAATGAATTACCATAAAAATCGGCATGGAATAAACCAGATTGAACCGGATCTGAACAGGAATCAACTGCTCTGGATTGGTTCGAAACGGTTGGAAGCAGTTAGAACCGGATGGAACCGGCTTGAACCGGTTTTAACCAGATAAAACCTGTCCAATGATATATTAATATACAAAATGGGCATCAAATAAACCGGTTTGAACCGGTTATGAACCAGTATCACCTGCTTTCGACCGGTTTGAAACGGATGGAACCAGTGAGAACCGGATGGAACCGGTTTGAACCGGTTTAAACCGGATACAACCTGTCCAATAATGTTTCAACATAGAAAATCGGCATGGAATAAACCGGTTTCAACCGGTTATGAACCAGTATCAACTGCTCTGGACTGGCTTGAAACGGATGGAACCAGTAAGAACCGGATGGAACCGGTTTGAACCGGTTTAAACCGGATAAAACCTGTCCAATAATGATTTAAGATACAAAATCGGCATGGAATAAACCGGTTTGAACAGGTTATGAAAGAGTATCAACTGCTCTGGATTTTTTTGAAACGGACGGAACGAGTTGGATCCGGTTGGAACCGGTTTCAACAGATTTCAACCAGACTAAACCTGTCCAATAATGTATTAACATACAAAATCGGCATGGAATCAACCGGTTTGAACCGGTTATGAACCAGTATCAACTTCTCTGGACTGGTTTGAAACGGATGGAACCAGTTAGAACCGGAAGGAACCAGTTTGAACCGGATTGAACCGGATGAAACCTGTCCAATGATGAATTAACATACAAAATCGGCATGGAATAAACCGGTTTGAACCGGTTATGAACCAGTATCAACTGCTCTGGACTGGTTTGAAACGGGTGGAACCAGTGAAACCGGATGGACCCTGTTTGAACCGGATTCAACCGAATAAAACCTGTCCAATAATGAATTACCATAAAAATCGGCATGAAATAAACCAGTTTGAACCGGATCTGAACAGGAATCAAATGCTCTGGACTGGTTTGAAACGGGTGGAAGCAGTTACAAGCGGATGGAACCGGTTTGAACCGGTATCAACCAGATAAAACCTGTCCAATGATGTATTAACAAACAAAATGGGCAGCAAATAAACCAGTTTGAACCGGTTATGAACCAGTATCAACTGCTTTCGACCGGTTTGAAACGGATGGAACCAGTGAGAACCGGATGGAACCGGTTTGAACCGGTTTAAACCGGATACAACCTGTCCAATAATGTATTACCATGGAAAATCGGCACGGAATAAACCGGTTTCAACCGGTTATGAACCAGTATCAACTGCTCTGGACTGGCTTGAAACGGATGGAACCAGTTAGGACCGGATGGAACCGGTTTGAACCGGTTTAAACCACATAAAACCTTTCCAGTAACGATTTAACATACAAAATCGGCATGGAATAAACCGGTTTGAACCGGTTATGAAAGAGAATCAACTGCTCTGGATTGGTTTGAAACGGATGGAACCAGTTGGATCCGGTTGGAGCCATTTTCAACCGGTTTCAACCGGACTAAACCTGTCCAATAATGTTTTTACAGACAAAATCGGCATGGAATAAACCGGTTTGAACCGGTTATGAACCAGTATCAACTTCTCTGGATCGGTTTGAAACGGATGGAACCAGTAAGAACCGGATGGAACCGGTTTGAAGAGGAATGAACCAGATTAAACCTGTCCAATAATGAATTCACATACAAAATCGGCATGGAATAAACCGGTTTCAACCGGTTCTGAACCAGTATCAACTGCTCTGGACTGGGTTGAAACGGATGGAACCAGTTGAAACCGGATGGAACCGGTTTGAACCGGTTTCAACCGAATAAAACCTGTCCAATCATGAATTACCATAAAAATCGGCATCAAAATAAACCAGATTGAACCGGATCTGAACAGGAATCAACTGCTCTGGACTGGTCTGAAACGGGTGGAAGCAGTTAGAACCGGATGGAACCGGTTTGAACCGGTATCAACGAGATAAAACCTGTCCAATGATGTATTAACAAACAAAATGGGCAGCAAATAAACCAGTTTGAACCGGTTATAAACCAGTATCAACTGCTTTCGACCGGTTTGAAACGGATGGAACCAGTGAGAACCGGATGGAACCGGTTTGAACCGGTTTAAACCGGATACAACCTGTCCAAAAATGTATTAACATAGAAAATCGGCACGGAATAAACCGGTTTCAACCGGTTATGAACCAGTATCAACTGCTCTGGACTGGCTTGAAACGGATGGAACCAGTTAGGACCGGATGGAACCGGTTTGAACCGGTTGAAACCAGATAAAACCTTTCCAAAAAAGATTTAAGATACAAAATCGGCATGGAATAAACCGGTTTGAACCGGTTATGAAAGAGAATCAACTGCTCTGGAATGGTTTGAAACGGATGGAACCAGTTGGATCCGATTGGAACCGGTTTCAACCGTTTTTAACCGGACTAAACCTGTCCAATAATGTATTAAGTTACAAAATCGGCATGGAATAAACCGGTTTGAACCGGTTATGAGCCAGTATCAACTTCCCTGGACTAGTTTGAAACGGTTGGAACCAGTTAGAACCGGATGGAACCGGTATGAAGAGGAATTAACCAGATTAAACCTGTCCAATAATTAATTCACATCCAAAATCGGCATGGGATAAACCGGTGTGAACCGGTTCTGAACCAGTATCAACAGCTCTGGACTGGTTTGAATCGGATGGAACCAGTTGAAACCGGATGGAACCGGTTTCAACCGGTTTCAACCGGATAAAACCTGTCGAATAATGAATTAACATAAAATTCGGCATGGAATAAACCAGATTGAACCGGATCTGAGCAGGAATCAACTGCTTTGGACTGGTTTGAAACGGGTGGAAGCAGTGAGAACCGGATGGAACCGGTTTGAACCGGTTTCAACCAGATAAAACCTGTCCAATGATGTATTAACATACAAAATGGGCTGGAAATAAACCGGTTTGAACCGGTTATGAACCAGTATCAACTGCTTTCGACCGGTTTGAAACGGATGGAACCAGTGAGAACCGGATGGAACCGGTTTGAACCGGTTTAAACCGGATACAACCTGTCCAATAATGTATCATCATAGTTAATCGGCATGGAATAAACCGGTTTCAACCGGATATGAACCAGTATCAACTGCTCTGTACTGGCTTGAAACGGATGGAACCAGTTAGATCCGGATGGAACTGGTTTGAACCGGTTTAAACCGGATAAATCCTGTCCAATAATGATTTAACATACAAAATCGGCATGGAAAAACCGGTTTGAACCTGTTATGAAAGAGTATCAACTGCTCTGGATTGGTTTCAAACGGATTGAACCAGTTTAATCCGGTTGGAGCCATTTTCAACCGGTTTCAACCGGACTAAACCTGTCCAATAATGTATTAACATACAAAATCGGCATGGAATAAACCGGTTAGGACCGGTTATGAACCAGTGTCAACTGCTCTGGACTGGTTTGAAACGGATGGAACCAGTTACAACCGGATAGAACCAGTATGAACCGGTTTAAACCAGATAAAACCTGTCCAATAATGAATTCACATACAAAATCGGCATGGAATAAACCGGTTTCAACCGGTTCTGAACCAGTATCAACTGCTCTGGACTGGGTTGAAACGGATGGAACCAGTTGAAACCGGATGGAACCGGGTTGAACCGGTTGCAACCGAATAAAACCTGTCCAATCATGAATTACCATAAAAATCGGCATCAAAATAAACCAGATTGAACCGGATCTGAACAGGAATCAACTGCTCTGGACTGGTTAGAAACGGGTGGAAGCAGTTAGAACCGGATGGAACCGGTTTGAACCGGTTTCAACCAGATAAAACCTGTCGAATGATGTATTAACATACAAAATGGGCAGCAAAAAAACCGGTTTGAGCCGGTTATGAACCAGTATCAACTGCTTTCGACCGGTTTCAAACGGATGGAACCAGTGAGAACCGGATGGAACCGGTTTGAACCGGTTCAAACCGGATAAAACCTGTCCAATAATGATTGAACATACAAAATCGGCATGGAATAAACCGGTTTGAACAGGTTATGAAAGAGTATCAACTGCTCTGGATTGGTTTGAAACTGATGGAACCAGTTGGATCCGGATGGAACCGGTATCAACCGGTTTCAACCGGACTAAACCTGTCCAATAATGTATCAACATACAAAATCGGCATGGAATAAACCGGTTTGAACCGGTTATGAACCAGTATCAACTGCTCTGGACTGGTTTGAAACGGATGGATCCAGTTAGAACCGGATGGAACCAGTTTGAACCGGTTTAAACCGGATAAGACCTGTCCAATAATGTATTAACATACAAAATGGGCTGGAAATAAACCGGTTTAAACCGGTTATGAACCAGTATCAACTGCTCTGGACTGGTTTGAAACGGATGGAACAAGTTAGAACCGGATGGAACCGGTTTGAAGAGGAATTAACCAGATTAAACCTGTCCAGTAATGAATTCACATCCAAAATCGGCATGGAATAAACCGGTTTGAACCGGTTATGAAGCAGTATCAACTGCTCTGGACTGGTTTGAAACGGATGGATCCAGTTAGAACCGGATGGAACCATTTTGAACCGGTTTAAACCAGAGAAGACCTGTCCAATAATGTATTAACATACAAGATGGGCTGGAAATAAACCGGTTTGAACCGGTTATGAACCAGTATCAACTGCTTTCGACCGGTTTGAAACGGATGGAACCAGTGAGAACCGGATGGGACCGGTTTGAACCGGATCAAACCGGATACAACCTGTCCAATAATGGATCATCATAGTAAATCGGCATGGAAATACCGGATTGAACCGGTTATAAAAGAGTATCAACTGCTCTGGATTGGTTTGAAACAGATTGAACCAGTTGGATCCGGTTGGAGCCATTTTCAACCGGTTTCAACCGGACTAAACCTGTCCAATAATGTATTAACATACAAAATCGGCATAGAATAAACCGGTTTGAACCGGTTATGAACCAGTATCAACTTCTCTGGAGCGGTTTGAAACGGATGGAACCAGTTAGAACCGGATGGAACCGGTTTGAAGAGGAATTTACCAAACTAAACGTGTCCAATAATGACTTCACATCCAAAATCGGCATGGAATTAACCGGTTTGAACCAGTTATGAACCAGTATCAACTGCTCTGGACTGGTTTGAAACGGATGGAACCAGTTAGAACCGGATGGAACCAGTTTGAACCGGTTTGAACCGGATAAAACCTGTCCAAAAATGAATTAACATACAAAATCGGCATGGAATAAACCTGTTTCAACCGGTTCTGAACCAGTATCAACTGCTCTGGACTGGTTTGAAACGGGTGGGACCAGTTGAAACCGGATGGACCCGGTTTGAACCGGTTTCAACCGAATAAAACCTGTCCAATAATGAATTACCATAAATATCGGCATGAAATAAACGAGATTGAACAGGATCTGAACAGGAATCAACTGCTCTGGACTGGTTTGAAACGGGTGGAAGCAGTTAGAACCGGATGGAACCGGTTTGAACCGGTTTCAACCAGATAAAACCTGTCCAATGATGTATTAATATACAAAATGGGCAGCAAATAAACCGGTTTGAGCCGGTTATGAACCAGTATCAACTGATTTCGACCGGTTTGAAACGGATGGAACCAGTGAGAACCGAATGGAACCGGTTTGAACCGGTTTAAATCGGATACAACCTGTGCAATAATGTATTAACATAGAAAATCGGAAAAGATTAAACAGTCTTCAACCGGTTATGAACCAGTATCAACTGCTCTGGACTGGCTTGAAACGGATGGAACCAGTCAGAACCGGATGGAACAAGTTTCAACCGGTTTGAACCGGATAAAACCTGTCCAATAATGATTTAACAGACAAAATCGGCATGGAATAAACTGGTTTGAACCGGTGATGAAACAGTATCAACTGCTCTGGATTGGTTTGAAACGGATGGAACCAGTTGGATCCGGTTGGAACCGGTTTCAACCGGTTTCAACCGGACTAAACCTATCCAATAATGTATTAACATACAAAATCGGCATGGAATAAACCGGTTTGAACCGGTTATGAACCAGTATCAACTTCTCTGGAGCGGTTTCAAACAGATGGAACCAGTTAGAACCAGATGGAACCGGTATGAACAGGAATTAACCGCATTAAACCTGTCCAATAATGAATTTACATCCAAAATCGGCATGGAATAAACCGGTTTGAACCGGTTCTGAACCAGTATCAACTGCTCTGGACTGGTTTGAAACGGATGGAACCAGTTGAAATCCGGTTGGAACCGGTTTCAACCGGATGAAACCTGTCCAATAATGATTTACCATAAAAATCGGCATGGAATAAACCAGATTGAACCGGATCTGAACAGGAATCAAATGCTCTGGACTGGTTTGAAACGGGTGGAAGCAGTTAGAACCGGATGGAACCGGTTTGAACCGGTTTCAACCAGATAAAACCTGTCCAATGATGTATTAACATACAAAATGGGCAGCAAATAAACCGGTTTGAACCGGTTATCAACCAGTATCAATTGCTTTCGACCGGTTTGAAACGGATGGGACCAGGGAGAAACGGATGGAACCAGTTTGAACCGGTTTAAACCGGATAAAACCTGTCCAATAATGAATTAACATACAAAATCGGCATGGAATAAACCGGTTTGAACCGGTTCTGAACCAGTATCAACTGCTCTGGATTGGCTTGAAACGGATGGAACCAGTTAGGACCGGATGGAACCGGTTTGAACCGGTTTATACCGGATAAAACCTGTCCAATAATGATTTAACATACAAAATCTGCATGGAATAAACCGGTTTGAACCGGTTATGAAAGAGTATCAACTGCTCTGGATTGGTTTGAAACGGATGGAACCAGTTGGATCCGGTTGGAACCGGTTTCAACCGGTTTCAACCGGACTAAACCTGTCCAAGAATGTATTAACATACAAAATTGGCATGGAATAAACCGGTTTGAACCGGTTATGAACCAGTATCAACTTCTCTGGAGCGGTTTCAAACGGATGGAACCAGTTAGAACCGGATGGATCCGGTTTGAACCGGTTTAAACCGGATACAGCCTGTCCAATAATGTATCAACATAGAAAATCGGCATGGATTAAACCGGTTTCAACCGGTAATGAACCAGTATCAACTGCTCTGGACTGGCTTGAAACGGATGGAACCAGTTGGAACCGGATGGAACCGGTTTGAACCGGTCTAAACCGGATAAAACCTATCAACTAATGATTTAACATACAAAATCGGCATGGAATAAACCGGTTTGAACAGGTTATGAAAGAGTATCAACTGCTCTGGATTGGTTTGAAACGGATGGAACCAGTTGGATCCGGTTGGAACCGGTTTCAACCGGTTTCAACCGGAGTAAACCTGTCCAATAATGTATTAACATACAAAATCGGCATGGAATAAACCGGTTTCAACCGGTTCAGAACTAGTATCAACTGCTTTCGACCGGTTTGAAACGGATGGAACCAGTGAGAACCGGATGGAACCGGTTTGAACCGGTTTAAACCGGATACAACCTGTCCAATAATGTATTAACATAGAAAATCGGCATGGAATAAACCGGTTTGAACCGGTTATGAACCAGTATCAACTGCTCTAGACTGGTTTGAAACGGATGGAACCAGTTGAATCCGGATGGACCCGGTTTGAACCGGTTTCAACCGAATAAAACCTGTCCAATAATGAATTACCATAAAAATCGGCTTGAAATAAACCAGATTGAACCGGATCTGAACAGGAATCAACTGCTCTGGACTGGTTTGAAACGGGTGGAAGCAGTTAGAACCGAATCGAACCGGTTTGAACCGGTTTCAACCAGATAAAACCTGTCCAATGATGCATTAACATACAAAACGGGCAATAAATAAACCGGTTTGAACCGGTTATGAACCAGTATCAATTGCTTTCGACCGGTTTGATATGGATGGAGCCAGTGAGAACTGGAGGGTTCCGGTTTGAACCGGTTTAAACCGGATACAGCCTGTCCAATAACGTATCAACATAGAAAATCGGCATGGAATAAACCGGTTTCAACGAGTAATGAACCAGTATCAACTGCTCTGGACTGGCTTGAATCGGATGGAACCAGTTAGAACCGGATGGAACAAGTTTCAACCGGTTTAAACCGGACTGAACCTGTCCAAGAATGTATTAACATACAAAATCGGCATGGAATAAACCGGTTTGAACCGGTTATGAACCAGTATCAACTTCTCTGGAGCGGTTTCAAACGGATGGAACCAGTTAGAACCAGATGGAACCGGTTTGAACAGGAATTAACCGCATTAAACCTGTCCAATAATAAATTTACATCCAAAATCGGCATGGAATAAACCGGTTTGAACTGGTTATGAACCAGTATCAACTGCTCTGGACTGGTTTGAAACGGATGGAACCAGTTAGAACCGGATGGAACCAGTTTGAACCGGTTTAAACCGGATAAAACCTGTCCAATAATGAATTAACAAACAAAATCGGCATGGAATAAACCGGCTTGAACCGGTTCTGAACCAGTATCAACTGCTCTGGACTGGTTTGAAACGGATGGAAAAAGTTGAAATCCGGTTGGAACCGGTTTCAGCCGGTTTCAACCGGATGAAACCTCTCCAATAATGAATTACCATAAATATCGGCATGGAATAAACCAGAATGAACCGGATCTGAACAGGAATCAACTGCTCTGGACTGGTTTGAAACGGGTGGAAGCAGTTAGAACCGGATGGAACCGGTTTGAACCGGTTTCAACCAGATAAAACCTGTGCAATGATGTATTAACATACAAAATGGGCAGCAAATAAACCGGTTTCAACCGGTTATCAAGCAGTATCAATTGCTTTCGACCGGTTTGAAACGGATGGGACGAGGGAGAAACGGATGGAAACAGTTTGAACCGGTTTAAACCGGATAAAACCTGTCCAATAATGAATTACCATAAAAATCGGCATGGAATAAACCGGTTTGAACCGGTTATGAACCAGTATCAACTGCTCTGGACTGGTTTGAAACGGATGGAACCAGTTAGAACCGGATGGAACCAGATTGAACCTGTTGAAACCGGATAAAACTCCGCTGTCCCTTAATGAATTAACATACAAAATCGGTATGGAATAAACCGGTTTGAACCAGTTCTGAACCAGTATCAACTGCTCTGGACTGGTTTGAAACGGATGGAACCAGTTGAAACCGGGTGGAACCGGTTTGAACCGGTTTCAACCGGATAAAACCTGTCCAATAATGAATTACTATAAAAATCGGCATGGAATAAACCAGATTGAACCGGATCTGAACAGGAATCAACTGCTCTGGACTGGTTTGAAACGGGTGGAAGCAGTTAGAACCGGATGGATCCGGTCTGAACCGGTTTCAACCAGATAAAACCTGTCCAATGATATATTAATATACAAAATGGGCAGCAAATGAACCGGTTTGAACAGGTTATGAACCAGTATCACCTGCTTTCGACCTGTTTGAAACGGATGGAACCAGTGAGAACAGGATGGAACCGGTATGAACCGGTTTAAACCGGATACAGCCTGTCCAATAATGTATCAACATAGAAAATCGGCATGGAATAAACCGGTTTCAACCGGTAATGAACCAGTATCAACTGCTCTGGACTGGCTTGAAACGGATGGAACCAGTTAGAACCGGATGGAACCGGTTTGAACCGGTCTAAACCGGATAAAACCTGTCCAATAATGATTTAACATACAAAATCGGCATGGAATAAACCGGTTTGAACCGGTTATGAAAGAGTATCAACTGCTCTGGATTGGTTTGAAACGGATGGTACCAGTTGGACCCGGTTGGAACCGGTTTCAACCGGTTTGAACCGGACTAAACCTGTCCAATAATGTATTAACATACAAAATCGGCATGGAATAAACCGGTTTGAACCGGTTATGAACCAGTATCAACTTCTCTGGAGCGGTTTCAAACGGATGGAAGCAGTTAGAACCGGATGGAACCGGCTTGAACAGGAATTAACCGGATTAAACCTGTCCAATAATGAATTCACATCCAAAATCGGGATGGAATAAACCTTTTTGAACCGGTTAGGAACCAGTGTCAACTGCTCTGGACTGGTTTGAAACGGATGGAACCAGTTAGAACCGGATGGAACCGGTTTGAACCGGTTTAAACCGGATAAAACCTGTCCAATAATGAATTAACATACAAAATCGGCATGGAATAAACCGGTTTGAACCGGTTCTGAACCAGTATCAACTGGACTGGACTGGTTTGAAACGGATGGAACCAGCTGGAACCGGATGGAACCGGTTTGAACCGTTTTCAAGCGGATAAAACCTGTCCAATAATGATTTACCATAAAAATCGGCATGGAATAAACCAGACTGAACCGGATCTGAACAGGAATCAACTGCTCTGGACTGGTGTGAAACGGGTGGAAGCAGTTAGAACCGGATTGAACCGGTTTGAACCGGTTTCAACCAGATAAAACCTGTCCAATGATGTATTAATATACAAAATGGGCAGCAAATAAATCGGTTTGAACCGGTTATGAACCAGTGTCACCTGCTTTCGACCCGTTTGAAACGGATGGAACCAGTGAGAACCGGATGGAACCGGTTTGAACCGGTTTAAACCGGATACAGCCTGTCCAATAACGTATCAACATAGAAAATCGGCATGGAATAAACCGGTTTCAACCGGTAATGAACCAGTATCAACTGCTCTGGACTGGCTTGAAACGGATGGAACCAGTTAGAACCGGATGGAACCGGTTTGAACCGGTTTTAACCGGATGAAACGTGTTCACTGATGATTTAAGATACAAAATCGGCATGGAATAGACCGGTTTGAACCGGTTATGAAAGAGTATCAACTGCTCTGGATTGGTTTGAAACGGATGGAACCAGTTAGAACCGGATGGAACCAGATTGAACCGGTTTAAACCGGATAAAACCTGTCCAATAATGAATTAACATATAAAATCGGCATGGAATAAACCAGATTGAATCGGATCTGAACAGGAATCAACTGCTCTGGACTGGTTTGAAACGGGTGGAAGCAGTTAGAACCGGATGGATCCGGTGTGAACCGGTTTCAACCAGATAAAACCTGTCCAATGATGTATTAACATACAAAATGGGCAGCAAATAAACCGGTTTGAACCGGTTATCAACCAGTATCAATTGCTTTCCACCGGTTTGAAACGGATGGGACCAGGTAGAAACGGATGGCACCAGTTTGAACCGGTTTAAACCGGATAAAACCTGGACAATAATGAATTAACATACAAAATCGGCATGGAATAAACCGGTTTGAACCGGTTCTGAACCAGTATCAACTGCTCTGGACTGGTTTGAAACGGATGGAACCATTTGAAACGGGATGGAACTGGTTTGAACCGGTTTCAACCGGATAAAACCAGTCCAATAATGAATTACCATAAAAATCGGCATGGAATAAACCAGATTGAACCGGATCTGAACAGGAATCAACTTCTGTGGACTGGTTTGAAACGGGTGGAAGCAGTTAGAACCGGATGGAACCGGTTTGAACCGGTTTCAACCAGATAAAACCTGTCCAATGATGTATTAATATACAAAATGGGCAGCAAATAAACCGGTTTGAACCGGTTATGAACCAGTTTCACCTGCTTTCGACCTGTTTGAAACGGATGGAACCAGTGAGAACCGGATGGAACCGGTTTGAACCGGTGTAAACCGGATACAAGCTGACCAATAATGTATCAAGATAGAAAATCGGCATGGAATAAACCGGTTTCAACCGGTTCTGAACCAGTATCAACTCCTCTGGACTGGCTTGAAACGGATGGAACCAGTTAGAACCGGATGGAACCGGTTTGAACCGCTTTAAACCGGATAAAACCTGTCCAATAATGATTTAACATACACAATCGGCATGGAATAAACCGGTTTGAATCGGTTAAGAAAGAGTATCAACTGCTCTGGATTGGTTTGAAACGGATGGAACCAGTTGGATCCAGTTGGAACCGGTTTCAACCGGTTTCAACCGGGCTAAACCTGTCCAATAATGTATTAACATACAAAATCGGCATGGAATAAACCGGTTTGTACCGGTTATGAACCAGTATCAACTTCTCTGGAGCGGTTTCAAACGGTTGGAACCAGTTAGAACCAGATGGAACCGGTTTGAACAGGAATTAACCGGATTAAACCTGTGCAATAATGAATTCACATCCAAAATCGGCATGGAATAAACCGGTTTGAACCGGTTATGAACCAGTGTCAACTTCTCTGGACTGGTTTGAAACGGATGGAACCAGTTAGAACCGGATGGAACCAGTTTGAACCGGTTTAAACCGGATAAAACCTGTCCAATGATGAATTAACATACAAAATCGGCATGGAATAAACCGGTTTGAACCGGTTCTGAACAGGAATCGCCTGCTCTGGACTGGTTTGAAACGGGTGGAAGCAGTTAGAACCGGATGGAACCGGTTTGAACCGGTTTCAACCAGATAAAACCTGTCCAATGATGTATTAATATACAAAATGGGGAGCAAATAAACCGGTTTGAACCGGTTATCAACCAGTATCAATTGCTTCCGACCGGTTTCAAACGGATGGGACCAGGGAGAAACGGATGGAAACAGTTTGAACCGGTTTAAACCGGATAAAACCTGTCCAATAATGAATTAACATACAAAATCGGCATGGAATAAACCGTTTCAACCGGTTCTGAACCAGAATCAACTGCTCTGGAC
>JAECUM010096292.1:0-49736 GCA_016617855.1 Megalonaias nervosa
TGGATCTATGAACTAGGTAATAAAGGTACATATAAATGAATGGCTGGATCTATGCACTAGGTAATAAAGGTACATACAAATGAATGGCTGGATCTATGAACTAGGTAATAAAGGTACATACAAATGAATGGCTGGATCTATGTAGGTACAAAAAGGTACATACAAATAAATGGCTGGATCTATGTAGATACAAAAAGGTACATACAAATGAATGGCTGGATCTATATAGATACAAAAAGGTACATACAAATAAATGGCTGGATCTATGTAGATACAAAAAGGTACATACAACTGAATGGCTGGATCTGTGTAGGTCTTAATATGCTGCAGACGATTCTCCTCAAGTATGAACTCAAATTTCTCAATGGTATCAAATCCTGGAGCATGATTCACTACAAATAGGATGACTCGTCCTGAAAAAAAAAAAAAATTTTTCTCCATGGTATCAAAACCTGGAGGATGATTCACTACCAATAGGATGACTCATCCTGAAAAAAACGGATTTTTTCTCAGTGGTATCAAAACCTGGAGGATGATTCACTACAAACAGGATGATTCGTCCTAAAACAATATGGATTTTTTCTCATTTATATGAAAACCTGGAGGATGATTCACAACCAATAGGATGACTTGTCCTGAACAAATGAAATGTTTATTTCTGACACAGACATGGTTATTAAATTTTTCTAAATGGTGCTTAAACACAACTCATTAAATAAGTTTAACTTATTATTACAATACATGTTTTGCTTGTTTAAACTACTGAAATAACTGAGACATTTAATTTGCAGAGCAAAAATTTGACCATTGTATAATCATCCGAATTTATTTCAACTTCATCTTCATTTTGTCCTATTCCCCTGTCCCCATATCTAAGTTGCAAAAATGTTACAACAAAAACTACCATACAAAAATCTTACCACATAACATTACCACAAAACTTTGTTACAAAAGTTTACCATAAAATTCTCACACAAACCTATCCACAAAACTTGGACACAAAGCTTGATTGTTGATACTGCCACTGCCTTTGCTGCCAGAAAAGTGATACCTGTGTCACACCAAACCTGTCACCATACCATCAATGGTAATACATAGTGATACCTGTTTTGCACCATACCTATAACACCATATTATCAGTGGTAATGCATAGTGATACCTATGTCACACCATACCCATGTCATCATACTATCAGTGGTAATGCATGTGAGATGATACTTAACAAACACATGCAACTTTAAGTCGAAAAACAGGGTCAAGAATGGATTCAAGAAATCACAACTATATGCATTCATGAAAAAGGACAACAATTTGGCATAGCACTATTTGCATTATAAAACAGAGTTATTGGTGAGTATGTGCTATTTTCCAGTAATAATGAATAAATCTTCTTGTTGTTGTAGGGTTTAACACCATTTTTCAGCACAAGATAGGCTATACAGGGCGGCCAGTATAAATGGTGGAGGAAGAATCCGGGAAAACCCCCGGAAAGAACCACTGACCCACAAGAAGCTACTGGCAAGCTTTCTCACATAACCACATTGGCTGAATCCAAGACTTGAACCCAAGCAGATAGAGGTGAGATGGCAATGATCTGTAACAGTGAGCACTTTACGCACTCGGCCACTCGGGGCCCTGAATAAATCTTGAAAAGTAGCCTCTGTCAATTCATTTATTTATGTTGCATTAATTTTTGTAGTTTTATAAAAGAAACATTCATTTTTGTATTTAAAAAAATTCAAGGATATACCTTTGATGTGTAAGGAGTCCTATTGTTCCCAATGTTCACTGGGTCTTTGATTTGTAAGGAGTCCTACTGTAGTATGACATGATAACAGTTCATTGGGTCTTTGATGTGAAAGGAGTCCGTAACTGTCATCCAAGTTCATTGGGTCTTTTATTGGTAAGGAGTTCTATTGTAACAGTTCACTGGATCTTTGATGTGTAATGAGTCCTACTGTAGCAGTTTACTGGATCTTTGATGTTTATGGGATCCTACTGTCATGACATTTCCTTGGGTTTTTGATATGTGTGTAGTCCTATCATCATAACTTTTCAGTGGCTCTTTGATGTGCAAAAGAATTCTTCTGTCACCACAATATACTGTGTCTTTGATATGTGAGAAATCCAACTGTTCTCATGTCCTTTTTTAGGAGTCCTATTGTCATTACACTTCATCAGATCTTTGATGTGCATGATGTCCTATTGTCATTCCAGTTCACTGGGCATGTGATGTGTAAGAAATCCTATAGCTGTCACAGTCTATTGGGTCCCTGAAGTGTACAGAGTCCAACTGTCAACATAGTTCATTAGTAAGGACTCTGACTGTTGTCAGCCTTTTTGATTTTGATGTGGAAGAAGTCCCACTGTCATCACAGGTTGCTGGGTCTCTAATGTGTAAGGAGTCCTAATGTCACTACGGTTCATCTGGTTTTTTATGTGTCATCGCACTCTGTGTCTTTGCTGTGAAAAGAGTTCTACTGTCACAGTTCATCGGGTCATTCATGTGTAAGGAGCCCTATTTTTATCACACGTCATTGAGTCTCTGATGTGTATCTTGTCCTATTTTTGCCACAGTTCATTTTGATGTGTAAGGAGTTCTACTGCCATTATTGTTCATCAGATCTTTGAGACATATGGCGTCTTAATATCATCAAATTTTATCAGGTCTATGATGTGTATGGAGCCCTACTGTAACAGTTCATCAGGTCTATGATGTGTATGGAGACCTACTGTAACAGTTCATCAGGTCTATGATGGGTATGGAGTCCTACTGTAACAGTTCATCAGGTCTATGATGTGTATGGTGTCCTATTGTAACAGTTCATCAGGTCTTTGATGTGTGCTGAATCATAATGTCACTCTTCATTGGGTCTTTGATATGTAAGGAATTTTACTGTCATCATTGTTCACCAGGCCTTTATGTATGGAGTCCTATTTTCACCACAGTTCATTGGGTCTTTGATGTGTAAGGAGTCGCACTGCTGTCACACTTCATCAGGTCTTTGATGTGTTTGGAGTCCTATTGACATCAGAGTTCATTAGGTCTGTCATGTGAAAGGAAGGAGAAAAACTGACCTCACAGTTCATTGGGTCTTTCATGTGTATGGAGTCCTCCTGTCAACAAAATTCACTGGGTCATGGAAGTGTATGGAGTCTTGATGTCATCACACATGATTGGGTCTTTGAATCTGTAGTTTGCTATAACTATAAAATCCATAACAAGTAGTTGCCATATATCAAAGTCAACTCAGTTCTTCACATCAAAATTTTGACACATTTATGGTTTATGAATTCGTCCCAATTAGAGTACTCATTCTTGATAAAAATTATTATATGTGGTTTCCATAGCACTGCCACCATTATAAACATCTCATGCAAATTGTATGAAATAAGAACTATTAGTAAATAAATTTTGTTTCTTTAATCACACGACAAAACTGAAAAGTTAGTGAATCTCATTTATAACAAATTTCAACCCAAATAACCAGTTGAATTTGTAAATTAAAACAGAATTGTGTAAAAATGGGGGGAAAATGCAAAAATTATAGAATAATTTTGAGTTCAGTTACAGTATACACAAGCATTTATAGCAGCAATTCCTCAGTTTAATCAAAAACAAAAATTCCAGTTTAGAAACAAATTGTACAAACTTCCAATTTTAGTCCTTTCTCAAAATAATGACTGCTGTAAGAGAATGCATGCATAATTAAAATAAACACATTCCATGAAATTACTAGCATCTATGAAGATTTTTCATGGATTGCTGAATATGAATGGCTGCTAGTTCAGAGTGTAATTTCAGACTAAAGGGGTAGATGTTGAGACCAAGAATATATCACAGCACATGTATTGTAACCAGAACACCCCTTGCATGGTCCAAGATCACAAAATATCCACATCTGCCAACAAATGAACTCAAATGACCATTTGCTAACTTGACATACTGGACACTAGACACAAAGTGTATCTGTTGTTTTTTTTCCAACAGCCAACCTAGACTTATCAGAAATCGTACCTTAAAAACAAATGTGAAAACTTGTCCCTCACTAAAAAGAAAATAGTAGCAGCAGGAAACTAAACCTTATGAATTCTGGAAGTTTTGGGGGGTTTTGGCAGCATTTTTAACATATTTTTGGCTATATCATATCAAGAAAATCAGAGCCTTTCCTAAGGATACACTCAGGTAGCCAACCCAAACTGGCCTGGGCAGGTATCAAACCCCTGATCCTTGGATTATGAGTCCAATGGTCTGCCAACTATTCAACCATAGCAAGAAAGATGTATAATCATGCCATTAGTTTCATCCCTAAAACTGAAATGGCTGTTAAAATATCAATAACAGAAAACATGATGAAAAACTTAAAATGTCAACCCAAGACAATACTCTTGAAAATACAACCTTCAACCTAAAAAAGACTGACTTTTTAACCTTGATATTGACCATGGATCACCAATGCAGTACACAGCAAACTTCTAACAATGATATACAAGTATACGATGTTTCATCCCTTAATCTTTAACAGCTCTGACATTACAGACCATAATGTAAAGTGTGACAGAAACTTAAATTGTGTCCTTGACCTTGAAGACATGATCCCCATTGACCTTGGCAATATACCTTCAAATGATGATGTAGAAGGATAACAAGTTCATACAGTGCAATACGGAAAGTGTGATGGAGTCTTGACCTTGAAGACCACACCCCCAATGTAACAAACCTAAGGCAAACCTGACATCTTGAGTGGAATTAAAATCAGGATGGCAAAAGAAAAAGAATAGGATTTGGAGAAAAAAACAGCATCAGTGTTTGCAACCAATATTTTAAAAAAACTTTACAAAGGAACTGACATCTCCACTGTCTTATGCAATTTACCTAATGTGAAAAATTCAGGCTACAGCCATACCAAGAAAATTCAATTAATACACTAAATATCAGTATAAAAGATGAAATGGAAAAATAGTAGATTTTCATGGTATGACTGTAGTGTATTCCTATCCGAATTTCTGCATCACTTTTCATCTTTGTTGGAGATACTGCCATTGTGAATCAAAAGTGTTATTTTTATTTGGTATTTTCAAAAATCTGGATTTTGAGTTTAAAAAAAAAAGAAAATCAGAATTTTCAGATTTTTTTTTTAAAATTTGGGATAAGTGGCAGGTCTGCTAATGAAGATGTATTAAATAAACAAAGTCTAATTCCTTTGTCTGAGAAAAGTAATGTGTAATGGAAAATTTTAAATCCTGAGCTATGACTGTGACCTTTAAGATAGGACCATGATTAAGTCGAGAACACTCCTTCTAAAGATCATGTACAAATATAGAAGATGAAAATTCAAAAACTGTATGTCCCCACCCCCAACCTTTCACAAAAGTAAAAAGCTAGACTTTTAATGGTGAACAAGTCCCATACCAGGAAAGCAAATTTTTCAAGTAAATTATGTTTCTCCAAGAATACTTACCCAATCATATTATGTTAGGAATATTAGCCTGCTACCACACGAATCCAGCCCTACTAAAAGACGAAAATCGAATATCCTGTCTCTTTTTAGATAAACAAAGGGAAGTAACTCTTGCCCATTACCTCCCCTTGATACCACCAGGTGTCGCCGGTTTTTTACCTGAGCAAGACATTAATATGGATGCTCGTATGGCGGGGTGGTTGGGAGTGATTTTAAGTAATGTGATTGGGTAAGTATTCTCAGAGAAACATAATTTACTTAAAAAAATTGCTTTCTCCTTCAAATACATTCCCTAATTACATTACATTAGGAGAATAAGTAATAGGAGTAGGTGATGCTGAGCATCCAACCTCTACCTCTGGTATCCTTCTGGAGATGAGTGGCTGGATTCCCAATATGAAAGATAACCTGTACTCCTAATGTCTCAAGCAACACAGCCTGAGATCCCTTGATCTGGGACTCATATATATGGCTGAGAAGCTGAAGTTGAGATCTTCTCACCTACCAAAATTTTCACTGGCAAATCCAGCGAAGCTAATGGGCTGTGTTGATTGGTCTATACGGGTCTGGTGGCCATTTGTGCTGTTGCCACTGGCCCTACCAGACCCAATGTTTGTCTCTGCAACACTAAATCTATGAGGTAAAAACTCGAGAAGGTTGACTGCGTGTGCCAGCCAACTGCTTCTATAATGTCTCAGATCGAAACATTGCATTCGAAAGCATGGCTCACAGAAATGGCTCTAATCTCATGAGCAGTAATCCTCATGAGCAACTCTGATCTTGAGAGATCTCAGAGTACTCCATGCATACAATCCACTTCAAACCACGAAGCAAAGGCCTTTAACCGGAGGAAGTGACGTTTGTGCATGCCACAATTTGTCTGTGTGTGTCTCAAGTAGTGCTTGAGGGCACAGACGTGAGGTTACTCTGATCTGGTGAGACATCAGAGTACACCAAGCATATTACCCCTTCAGCCAGGAATAAAGGGCATGAAGCGTGATATCCTGTGTTCTGTTGCACAGAGATTGCTCGAAACTTCAGAGCAGTAAGCTACATGAGAAGAGACGTTGCTTGTGCCATGGCTTGTCTCTGTGCATCTCAAGTAGTGCTTGAGGGTGCAGACAGGATCTTGCATGGCTGCCACCCTCGACTTGTCTATGGAAATGAGAGGATGAATGACGACTCATCAGTTACTTATGGACGGCAACTGATTCTTGGCAACTAGGCCTGGTTGTGTAAGGAGGACTACTCAACGATCCAAATTGAACAACAAAAAAAAAAAGATAGTTCGGGTCAACTGAAAGGGCATGTAGCTAAGACACTGACCCTGCATGTGAAAGGTAAAGCTATCAAGAAGCATGTCTTATATTATAGGAACTTGAGCGAAGCATGAGCGACAGGTTCAAACTTGCTTGACTTGTGCCAAGTTAGAACCCACAACAAATTCCATTTTGGAAATAATGTTTTGGAATTTGGTTTCCAGGGATCAAAATTATCTAACAGATCTGCAAGATCTTTATCATGCCCAATGTCACATCTGCCATGATGTCGGAATGTGTCCAAGGTCATAGATCCCTAAGAACACAAACAGAATCTTGCATGGCTGTTGTTCTCAACCTGGCTATGGAAGAAAGCAAGCAGGGACACTGGTTGACTACCAACAGACAGTTATCTGTTCTGGGCTATGAATCCCAATGGTATCATGAGAACCACCGAACCCTCTGGTCTGAACTGAAGAGAATTCCGGCGAACATAAAGGGGGATGCAGCCCTCATACCCTGCATACTGAAGCTAAAGCTATCAGTAAACATGGTCTGTAAGATAGTGACTTTAGCAATGTGTAGGCTAGAAGTTCGAAGGAGTTTGAATCTAGCCATGTTAAAAAAAAAACGATTGGATCCCTTAGGAGACAAATAAGGGATATTAGTCAAGGAGACCAATATTGTCTAAAGATCCGATAGGTCTCTACCCCACCCAAACATGTTGCCATGATGCCAGAATATGCCCAATATCATAGCGGGCAGAAACCTTTGGTAGCGATTGGGGTCCAACTGTTTCTCCTCCAAGAACAGAGCCAGAGAAAGTTGGCCAATTGAGGGATAGAGGCACACAGATGGGCAATATAGATGGTTACTCTCGAGATTCTCTCCAAAAATGAAGGTTAGAATTGTCTGACTCGCAAGGCTTTCCTGGTAAAAGCCAAGCATGTAGAAAAAGAGGGCGGTTGATTCAGGTTGGCTGGAATCTACCTGAGTGTAATATCATTGGGAAAAACAGATTGGTGATACAGAGCTTGTGCCCTCAAAGAGTCATCTTGCCATTCTGACCCCGTAATTGTAGCACTGTAGGAGGGGTGGCAGAGGTGCACATCCCCTCCCTGATGGCTGACAGTGCATCTCACGGTCCAAGCTGCTGTGTCTGGAATTGGGGAGTCAAAGGTGGGTAGCTGTTGATTCCACCTCATCATCAAGCAGCGAATCATTGGATGCCCTTGATGAGTGTGAATCTGAGTGATGACCAACTGATGGAGGGGCCATTCTGGGACATGACCCCTTCTGGATTGATTCTCAGTGAAGCCACTGATGCAGCCGCCAGGTGTCTGAATTGTATGTTGATATGGAGATTGTTGCACCCACATAGAAAATGCCAAATCAGAACACTGGACAAGTGATCTGGTACCTCCCTGTCTGAGGATACAGGTCACCACCACAGTGTTGTCGGATCAAAAGAGAACCATTTTGTCCCAGGATCTATCTTTACAGAAATGAAAGGTATTGATGACAGCCTTCCTTTCTAGGATATTGATAAGTAAAGGCTGTTCCCCAAGTGTAGCTAACATTAGTGAAAGAACAGCAACAGATGGGTATTCTCACCATGTGCACTGGCGGTGGTACATGTACTTTACATTATTTCCACCTGGGGTTCTTCAGTGGGATTCCAGTGGTCACCCAGCCAGGATTGCCCCACTGATGTGCAAATGAATGAATTTTGGGTGTGATCATGACTTCTTGATTAAGAGGACATAAAATGGGATGTCAATGTGCTGGCAAGGCCTGCATAACAAGACAGCCAAGTGGGGCCGTATAATAGCCAAAGAGTTGCAAGAACTCTCCTGATGAAATCCAAGTCTTGATGAAAATGGACTTGACAAGTTCAACGATTCTGGAAGCGCAAACACAAAGGGATGCGCCAGATTCCACTTGATTAAAAAGTCTGTGCCCAAATGGATGAAATTCTGGGATGTACGGTGGTCAGACTTTCCCAGTTCGTGAAAAGGCCAGGACAATCTAGCAGAGAAGGTAGATCATTCCGCCTTGGAGCAGGATAGAACTTACCATGTGTTTCTTTAAGGTGCTGCCCAGGTAAGCTGCTGTCAATGTAGATGACGATGCCCAGAACAGGGAAACGGCAGAATCCCTATTATGAATGAAAGCCCAGGGGTTGATGATGGCCGAAGGGAAGAACGATGAGTTAATAACGGTGTGGCGGCAAGCAAAAACTGGATACTAGCGATAGACAGGGTGGATAGGGACATGGAAGTATACATCCAACGGATCAAGACTAATGGCATATTTACCCCATTTGACGGAGAACTGGAATGACATAGCCTTCCTTGTCTTGAATAGGGTGAGAAGACTCCAGTCGATGATGGGCCTCCACCTGCTTTTTGCATTCCAAAAGCAACAGTCTTGAGTAACTCACTGGGGAATGCGTCCTTAGCACAAGCTCACGCACCTATGATGAGCAACCGTATCCTCTGTTATCGAAAAGCATACATCTCCTGATCTGACAGTGTATTGTGTGGAGAGGTGAGGGGATTGTTGATGAACAAGACCCAAATCCTCTCCGACTGACCTGGATCAGCCCCCCGTTTCTGAAGAAACAGGGAGGTCCAGTGAGCTCAGATCAGTTTCATACAGGCACTGTACTATTGCATGATAGGGGTCGATGCAGGTGCACATGTGACTATCGATGACTCATCACCCTTACTGTGTGCCAGGTTCTCATCTGGCTTGGCTTCAAGCTCAGCATAAGTCATGCCAGGTGGCCTTGACAACTCCGCTCAGTTGTATCTGTGCAAGACACAAGCTCTCCCTTGAGTATATGCTGTGAGTACTCTAATATCTGGCATTGCCGTTAAAGACAGCACTGCCAGCAACGCCGTCCTTTCCCAAACTGTCTGTATCACCGCACTGCCAGTATCTCCAGCCTTTCCTGTACTGTGGTCATTGCTTCACTACTGGCTTTTCTAGCACTGTTGCTGTACATGTCGGTCTGGCCCGCACCTGTGCTGGCCACTCCAAAGTTGTGGCTGAACAGGCAGATTTTCATCAAAACTGCCAGTGAAATATTGATATATTGCTAAGATCCCCGTAAATATTGTGTAGTTGGCCCATTCTGGCCAAGAGATCTCCATAATGGGACGGCTGGACTGCTGGTAATGTCGCGGCGACTGTCCGTGTCAGTGCAGCAGTATTATTATTATTATTATTTGGGCCCAGCTGATCGATCGTTAATCATATACACCCCGACTTACCTGCCCGAAGGACATACTCTGACATGTGGAGGCTTACCCTAACTAGGCTGCCTAAAAATGGCGAATATTCCACTAATGTTTTGCTCAGATTGATAAGAGTGCAGCTTCGACCACTGTACTGACTGACGCATCTTATCTGGCGATGGATGGTCCCCTCCTTTATCTTCTCCATCCCTGCACATAACAGTATGTGTTGGTACGTGCAACTAACTTCAGCCGGGGGGCGGGGGGGATTCCAGTGAACCTCCACAAGGCTTGCCACTGAGGCTGATTTGGGGTGAAGACTAAGAATGTCAGAGGTATCCTGCTGTGACCACGACCATCTCTCTTTCCCCTTGGCCGATTTCTAAGTACAGCAGTACATGTGTTTTCCAACCAAATACTGCATATTTAGCTCCTTCCCGTCAATGCTGAACAGGGCGATCTTTGTCCACATACATGTCAAGCATGTAGTAAACATTCCTCCTGAAACGACACAAGATGAGAGAAAACAAAGCATAGATTAGAAAATTAATATGTGACTAACTAGCTAATAGTATAAATCATATAAATTGACTGCCCAGACTACATATTATAGACGCTGTATATCAGAAACAATGTATACATAACAAAGCAGCTGTCATGGCGGACTTCCATGCTTTGAAATTGCACATAGATCGATTAAATAAATATTCTGTGGAAATGACACAAAAACACAAATTCAAGCAGAATCTCGTAATGGGTCAAAATTACTACGTCACTAAAACACTGCTGTAACTAACAGACCCATAAACGTGTTGTATCATAAACATAGGTCCCATATTAACCTTAAGCACAATGCATAGTTAATAAAGAAGGGACAATGTGTACATACTATAAACCAAACCAGAGTCATGGTAGGCTGCCATACTCTGATACCAGAAACACATTTAAGTAGAAACTAGTAATATGTTGAAATTACTAGGTCGCTGAAACAAAACACTGATGTAGCCACATGTTATAGATGCATAACTGAAACCATGTATATATAACAAACAAAACAGGAGTCATGGTAAACTTCCATGTGTGAAGTGGCCTGTAGAACATTTAACTGATATATGCTAAAACGACACAAGACACATAAACTAAAGTAGAAACTATTAATGTGTTGAAATTACTAGGTCACTGAAAACACTGTTGTAACTAACAGATCAGTGAAGTGTCATATCAGAAACCTATGGCCCTGTTTAAAACTTATGCTGCATGCTTGGTTAATAATAATTCTATCAAAACAGCATGAAATACAAATAACTTAAGCAGAATTATCAAGCAGAATTTCAGAATTTCACAGACAGAGTAAGCGAATGAAGTCAAATGTATGCTAAACAATGATGACCTTGTGTAAGGTCAATGAGAGCATGATGGGACGGTGGTCCTACAAGATGAAGTCCCGACAAGTGACAAATCTCTCAAAATATTGGCAGAAATTGTAAAATAAAGCATACAACCTGCAGTAGATAGATAAATCCCCACTATAAGTGCAAAATGAACGTTGGATGGGTCCATAGGAACACAAAAAAGGGCTGGAATGTCAAAGACTATTGCACTGCATGTGTCTCAGCACATAGCAAAGCCAAAAATTGACAATGCCTGGTGGTATCAAGAGGAGGTGATGGGCAAGAGTTACTGCCCTTTGTCTATCTAAAAATAGACAGGATAAGATGATTCTCTTCTTTTAGTAGGGCTGGATTCGCGAGGTAGCAGGCTAATATTCCTAACGTAATGTGATTGGGGAATGCATTCAAAGCAGAAAATAATCTATGCAGAATGATACAAACACTTACTTGCTCTTCATTCTTTTTCAGAATGAAGCATACATAAAAAAAAGATGACAGAGACTACAGGCCAGATTTCAAAAATGCTTGGTCATGTTTTACATTTTCTGCTTTACATAATTATATGCATTCTCTTTGATCCTGCTGTAGCTTTGCTCACTAATATATCTCATAAAATCATGTGCAATACCTGACTGTTTGTCTTCTAAAATGCTGTCGCCATGTGGATAAAATGTACTATACCTCACTGCATGTCTTCTAAAATGCTGATGCCATGTGGATAAAATGTACAATACCTGACTGCTTGTCTTCTAAAACGCTGATGGCATGTTGATAAAATGTACAATACCTGACTGCTTGTCTTCTAAAACGCTGATGCCATGTTGATAAAATGTACAATACCTGACTGCTTGTCTTCTAAAACGCTGATGGCATGTTGATAAAATGTACAATTATACCTGACTGCTGGTCTTCTAAAATTCTGATGCCATGTGGATAAAATGTACAATACCTGACTGCTGGTCTTCTAAAACGCTGATGGCATGTTGATAAAATGTACAATTATACCTGACTGCTGGTCTTCTAAAACTCTGATGCCATGTGGATAAAATGTACAATACCTGACTGCTGGTCTTCTAAAATGCTGATGCCATGTGGATGAAATGTACAATACCTGACTGCTTGTCTTCCAAAATGCTGATGCCATGTGGATGAAATGTATCTTGATCAAACCCTTTGCTTATCTTCAATTCAAATGCATCATTCTCTGGATGGTTGAAGTCAAATAGTAAGATTTTACCCTTGATGTTGTGTTCTTCATGGTACTTGTATACTGAATTTGGCAAAAGATGTAACAAAAGACCCTGCAAATATATTAGATGTGATGTGATGTGATTATGATTTTTAACGTAGCTTTAACAATTTTTCAGTCATATCGCTATGATGTCTGCAATGTGGCAGTTTATAGTGATGTCTAGCACTGGGGCATCATGCCGCAGACATGTAGCATGATGTCCCACCCAGTCACATTATCCTGACACCAGGCCGACCAGTCCCAACACTAACCTCTTAATGCTGAGCGCCAAGCGAGGCAGCTGTTAGTACCATTTTTGTAAGTCTTTGGTATGACTCGACCGGGGATCGAACCCACGACCTCCCGCATCCGAGGCGGACGCTCTAACCACTAGGCCACCGGAGTGGTCAAAAATATATTAGAAACTGAAGATAAGAATATATATATATATATATATATATATATATATATATATATATATATATACACACACACACACACACACACACACATTGAAAACTCATAAGAGCTGCTAGCCCAAATCTTTTGTTCAATTTTGCAACCATTTCAAGATTCAAAGTAGCAGGCAAGAGAATTTTCATCCTAGGACTGAGCAGGTGACTGGAGTGATGTGCAGTTTTCAACTGGCAAATTTAGTTGTACTCAGTTTTCCAATGGCTGATGTAGTGACGACCAGTATTCCAGCAACTAATGTAGGCCAGTATTCCAGTAATTAATGTAGAAATGCCCAGTATTCCAGTGATTAATACAGTGATGATTAGTATTCAAGTGACAAATGAATCTATACCCACAATTCCATTGACTAATGTAATGATGCCCAGTATTCCAACAACTAATGTAGGCCAGTACTCCAGTGATTAATTGAGAGATGCCAAGTGTTCCAGCTACTAATGTAGACCAGTATTCCAATGACTAATTTAGTGATGCCAAGTATTCCAGCTACTAATGAAGCAATATTTCAATTACTAATGTAGTGATACCAAGTATTCCAGCTACTAATGAAGCAATATTCCAATGACTAATTTAGTGATGCCAAGTATTCCAGCTACTAATGAAGCAATATTTCAATGACTAATGTAGTGATGCCAAGTATTCCAGCTACTAATGAAGCAATATTCCAATGACTAATGTAGTGATGCCAAGTATTCCAGCTACTAATGATGCAATATTTCAATGACTAATGTAGTGATGCCAAGTATTCCAGCTACTAATGAAGCAATATTTCAATGACTAATGTAGTGATGCCAAGTATTCTAGCTACTAATATAGTGATACCCAGTATTCCAGTGACTAATAGAGATGCCGAGTATTACAGAGATATGTATGTATGTATGTATGTAATGTAGATAGGTAGGTAGGTAGGTTTGCATGTATGTATATCATGTATGTATGTGTGTATGATGTAACGCTGAATTGGATCTCAGCATAACAGAGGTCAAATCAAAATAAAGTTTGAATAATGCAAACATAAAGCATTTTATAAAAACTTCAGATAGATAAATCCATCCAAATAATGAAACTATTGAATACAATAAGATAAAATATCAAAGTAAAAATGCCATTATCCTTTAAAAGGTATTTAAAATGAAAGATAATGGTAATACTTGTAAAACCCTGAAAGCATTAACCAAAACATTTGTATTAATTAATGCCCATTATTCCAATAACTAAATTATTTGTGCCACTGTGGCTTAATGGTTATCATGCTGGACTCAATGACTGAAAGGTTATGGGTTAGAATCCCACCATCCAACCAGCCTGGATCAGCCGTACTGTGTCCTTGGTCAAGGCACTTTACTCCAATTGCCTGGCTACTAAATAACCTGGTTGTGTTGCTTTACCATAAAACAACCAACCAAACCAAACATTAATTGTGAAGTTATCAGAATTTTAATATACTATTTTCTCTTCGAAAATATAAGTAATTAACAGAGTAGTATATCTTAGGTGTCAAGCAATTATAGACATAATGGGCCAACTTTGCACTGCAGTCTTCAGTACCTGGAGTGGATTCTAGTTAGACATTTCAATCAAAAGTTCTTAGATTCATTTGGTTTCCTCCACTCTTAAATGATTCTTTCAACCCAATATTGAACCATGGTTTCACAAATAAGAACAGATTTACTCAAATTTAGATTTTCACATTATCTTGTTTACAATACTTTGGACAATATTCAGATTTTAGTCAGTGGTAGAGATAGTTGAAAGGATGAGAAAATAACTCTATCCTTTTTAGCATGTACACCTGGAAACATTTTTATTCTTACAAAAATAGTTGAGGAATTTATTTAATTTGAGGAAATCCTCAAATTATCTCCACAAATATAGCAAGACAATATAGAGATGAACTCAAGATACAGTGATCCCTGAAACTTCGGTGTTTCTAAACAAGCATTACAAAATATAACCAGAAATCTTAATTGAGAAGAAAAATTTAAATGTTTAGAGAAACGGGGGCCTGGCCTGATCTAAGCTGTCCAGACTATTTTGTACTGCAGACCTTATGTATACACAACAATCGCTTTAACTAGCCTACATTTCTAACTTTCATGGAATGATTGTAAACTCCATAAATTTAGTCATATAACATCCATTAGTCACATCGATAAAGCCTGTTCACCAGCCATACTCTAATATTTTTCCTTTTACATCAGATTTGCATTACATGATGAAAAGTGGTTATACTCGCACAAAAAGAATAAAAAAATTATCAAGTGTAGAGAAGAAACAATAATTTAATTACTCAAAATAGAAGTATACAATGCTGTTACTTCCCCTTAGCTACGATTTTCCACCTATAGAGAACGCCAACTGGAAATGATGTACATTTATCCCAACAAGATGAAATACATGCTTCTTGTCGAAAAATAAAACACTATAAACTATGGATAGGGAACATTTAGATGAAACTATTGAAAACTAATTTACTGTTCAGCCTTATATAGATATGCATGCATGACGCACTAGACTGTTTCACTTTCAAAATTGTTTCCTTGTTTCTATTTATTTTCAAAATTCTCTTTAATACAGGTAAAAAGTAATCAATGCTGGCTTCCCTATGTCAGCTGACTTTGTAAAAAAAAAAGAGATCAGCACACTTAAAAGAATCCAAAGGAACCAAAGTTGGCTTCCTTATGTTGGCTGACTTCATTTTTAAAAACAAATCAGTACACTTAAAAGAATCCAAAGTCAGTTTCCAGGGTTGGCTTGCTTTGTAATAAAATAACTTTTGTATTTGATATCCTGTTGGTAAGTTTAAACAATGAGTTTATTGCTCGCTGCCAGTTGTATTTATTCATCACCCAGGCTTCTATTTGTTTGCCATATGTAATCATATTTGATACAAACAGGCATGTTTGCAGGGTAAATAGTGTACACAGCAATAACTTGCTTTAATAATAATTAATGATTATAATAACAATGATTATCATTTGCACTTACAGTGAATGTATTTTCAAATAATGATTTTTATTTGCGAGAAACCATCATATAGTTAACCTGGATAAAATACAATCTTGGTCATTTTGCACCTTATAACATATCATGCGTGAATGGTGGGTGCCTTCAAGCAATCAGGTGATATTCCCATCTCTTGTTATCTGACATAAGCAATACACACTAGAGTAAGGATGCATACACCAGCCAGCATCTGCTACATATACGAAGTTCATGGATATATTTTTTTCTTTCAAAAATTTTGCATGATAAAAAAAGAAGGAATAAATGATAACAATGCAAGGTTAGTTTGTTTCATTTTATTTTCAAATAAATGTTTTGTTTGTCTATTTTATCTATTTTATTGTACCGTGCAGTGGGAAGGGGGCACAAATTCAACACAAAAATATTTCGTTTGTTAAGTCTTGGGACCTATACCTTGATGAAAAAATGTTTCACTATAAGTTCTGGGACTGGAAAAAAAATAATTATTTTATCGTTTCCTTATATATACAGTAAATAATGTGTGTGTATATTTATATATACATAAATGACTGATTCTACAGACTTATAAACCAATAAATGATCAATGCCCCAGAGCAATACCTCATATTTCTTTTCTTTAAATCCTTTTGAGTTCATGTTGGTTATAATAACGCTAAATAAAAAGTTTGATCAAAGTCTACTCTCTGCACATTCAAAAAGTATTATGATTATTTTAAACATTAATATTTTACATCTGCAGTAAAATTACTGTCCTGTAATCTTTTATATATTTTACTTAAGTTCTTTCTATCCCTCTTCTCATATAATAATGTTTAAAACCTGTAGAATCAGTCATATATATATATATATATATATATATATATATATATATATATATATATATATATATATATATATATATATACACACACACATGGGGAAATTAAACACTTGAATGGCTAGGTTGAATAGAAGAGACAAATGTACATCATATCCGGTTTTGGCACATGGAAACTACTGATTGTTTAAGGAGATTACCAAATAATTTTTTCATTTAAAAAAGCAGACTTTTAAGTCTAATTAAACTTTTTTAATGTGTGCATAAATAACAAATGGTTTTTTTTATGACTACAATAATATCACACGTTTGTACAATATATGTGGCCAGTGACCTTTAACATCTGGAACCATTATTTTTTAAGTATAGACTGGTCCAATATCCAGTTTTCTTAATTAATATGATGAATCTGTGGCACAAAATTGCAAATTGAAGAATCCCATCTATTTCTTGGAAATGTGTCATATACAGCTTCTACTAATAGAAAATAAGGAAAACACACATGGCTCTATGATGGACAAACACACTCTAACACTATTCTTGTATAGCAGTCTTTGTTTTTCAGAATAGGCTCAAATTTATAAGATGCATGGGATTAAAGAGATGATAACAGAAAACAATAAACAACTTTTTATAGCCTTTTATTTTAATGTATGTAAAAAACATAATCCATACACAGGCAAGTATAAGACTTAATAAAGTGAAACAAAGTGTAATGATTCTGCCAAAAGTGAAATGGTTGGCAGGTATGGGACTAATTTGTCTAGACTATTTTGTGCTGTGCATGTTGTTTGGCCTGATCTGATTCTGTCCTGTTATCTGACCTAAACCATGCCCTTGCCTGTCCCTAGCCCAGGTGGGAAAGGAGGAGGGCTAGCACCCACACGACAGAAACCAACAGAGCAAACAAATCATCTGATCAATTGAAATGACACAGGATGAGTGTATGAAGCATACCAGCCAAACCCAAGTCTAGATGACTTGCCTATAAATCCCTCCAACAAGACTATTACAAGGATTAAGACACTGAATTTTAGAACTACGTACAAGACAGGGAAAAACAATACAAGTTGCCAAAGAGATGGGCAGGTACATGTTAGAGATCCAAGGACTGAGTGAGGTTTGATGGACAACATCAGACCAAATCACCCTGACATCAGAACATCTAATCCACCCATCAAGAATAATGACCACAGGAATGGAGTGGGACTGGTGCTGAGCAAGAAAGCAAAAAGAAGCTTAATGGAGTGGGAACCAGTCATTAAGAAGATTTTGATAGTTTGCTTCCAGTCAGAATTCCAAAAGACCATTGTGCACTGCTATGCTCTAACAAACAGTGCAGACCAGAAAGCCAAGAAGGATTTTTAGGAACAACTGCAGAGCATGTTTGACTGAGTACCAATCAATGATGTCACACTTGTGATGGGCAACATAAATGCAAAAGTGGGCACTGGCACTACCGCATTCCAGAAAAGATTGTCAGGATTATGCAGTGCCTCAACAAAGACACAACCTGATACACAACACAGACTGGTCTCCTTTTTTCCCTGTTGACACTGGCGTCAGGCAAGGATGCTTGCTTTCATCAACAATCTTCTCTCTAGTTATAGACTGGAGATGACTATGGCAATGGAAAAACCATGAGAAATACAGTAGACTAGAACAAAAAACTGGAAGATCTGGGCTTAGATTACACTGGACTGCTGTCACACACTCCAGTGCATACAATTAAAAACAGAAAGTTTAGTACACAGCTTAGTCAAAACTACCGGACTGGAGATCAATATCAACAACACAAAATGCATGCAAGTCAATACAAACCAAATTGCACATATTCCATTAGCGGAAAAAGCCACTGAGAATTTCAACAAGTTCACAGACCTTGGCTGCATTATAATGAACAAGTCAGGAAAAACAGACGAGGGTCAAGACCACGACTGCCATGCCTTTACTACTCTCAGGCCAGTCTGAAGGAATGATAACTTCCACCTGAATAAAAACCCCAGTGTCCAATCAGTGCTGCTGTGTGGGGCAGAGACCTGGAGACACACAAAGAACTTGGAATATAAGCTGCAGGTCATCGTCAATATTTGCCTCCGGCAGATCCTGCTCCTGCATATCAGATGGCCAGAATGAATCCCTAAAAAAACAGGAATTATGGCTGAGAAGGTAACAGAAACTCATAGCCAACACCATTAGAGAGTACAAGTGGAGATGGGTGGAGATGGATTGGACATACCCTGCACAGAAACCAGGCTAACATCATTCATCATACCCTGGATTGGAGCCCTCAAGCATGAAGGAGGAAGAACACTCATGGTTTGGGAAAGAAAACTAGATACAGAATTTAAGATGAAGGAGGCAAACAAATAGCCTAAGACGATAAAAAATGGAGAGTTGCAGTGAAGGCGTATGTTCCAGAGGGAAAGAAGATCTGAGCAGCCAAGAATACCTTGTAATGTGATCCGAGCAGCCCACACTATCTTGTAATGTGATCTGATTAGCCCAAACTATCTTGTAATGTGATCTGAGTAGCTCAAACTATCTTGTAATGTGATCTGATTAGCCCAAACTATCTTGTAATGTGATCTGATTAGCCCAAACTATCTTGTAATGTGATCTGAGTAGCCCAAACTATCTTGTAATGTGATCTGATTAGCCCAAACTATCTTGTAATGTGATCTGAGTAGACCAAACTATCTTGTAATGTGATCTGATTAGCCCAAACTTGTAATGTGATCTGATTAGCCCAAACTATCTTGTAATGTGATCTGAGTAGACCAAACTATCTTGTAATGTGATCTGATTAGCCCAAACTTGTAATGTGATCTGATTAGCCCAAACTATCTTGTAATGTGATCTGAGTAGCCCAAACTATCTTGTAATGTGATCTAATTAGCCCAAACTATAATGTAATGTGATCTGAGTAGACCAAACTATCTTGTAATGTGATATGAGCAGCTCTATCTTGTAATGTGATCTGATTAGCCCAAACTATCTTGTAATGTGATCTGATTAGCCCAAACTATCTTGTAATGTGATCTGAGTAGCCCAAACTATCTTGTAATGTGATCTGAGTAGCCCAAACTATCTTGTAATATGATCTGATTACCCCAAACTATCTTGTAATGTGATATGAGTAGCCCAAACTATCTTGTAATGTGATCTGATTAGCCCAAACTATCTTGTAATGTGATCTGATTAGCCCAAACTATCTTGTAATGTGATGTGAGCAGCTCTATCTTGCAATGTGATCTGATTAGCCCAAACTATCTTGTAATGTGATATGAGTAGCCCAAACTATCTTGTAATGTGATGTGAGTAGCCCAAACTATCTTGTAATGTGATCTGAGTAGCCCAAACTATCTTGTAATGTGATGTGAGTAGCCCAAACTATCTTGTAATGTGATCTGAGTAGCCCAAACTATCTTGTAATGTGATCTGAGTAGCCCAAACTATCTTGTAATGTGATGTGAGTAGCCCAAACTATCTTGTAATGTGATCTGAGTAGCCCAAACTATCTTGTAATGTGATCTGAGTAGCCCAAACTATCTTGTAATGTGATGTGAGTAGCCCAAACTATCTTGTAATGTGATCTGAGTAGCCCAAACTATCTTGTAATGTGATCTGAGTAGCCCAAACTATCTTGTAATGTGATGTGAGTAGCCCAAACTATCTTGTAATGTGATCTGAGTAGCCCAAACTATCTTGTAATGTGATCTGATTAGCCCAAACTATCTTGTAATGTGATCTGATTAGCCCAAACTATCTTGTAATGTGATATGAGTAGCCCAAACTATCTTGCAATGTGATCTGATTAGCCCAAACGATCTTGCAATGTGATCTGATTAGCCCAAACGATCTTGCAATGTGATCTGATTAGCCCAAACTATCTTGTAATGTGATATGAGTAGCCCAAACTATCTTGCAATGTGATCTGATTAGCCCAAACTATCTTGCAATGTGATCTGATTAGCCCAAACTATCTTGTAATATGATGTGAGCAGTCCAGACTATCTTGTAATATGATGTGAGCAGTCCAGACTATCTTGTAATATGATGTGAGCAGTCCAGACTATCTTGTAATGTGATGTGAGTAGCCCAAACTATCTTGTAATGTGATCTGAGTAGCCCAAACTATCTTGTAATGTGATCTGATTAGCCCAAACTATCTTGTAATGTGATATGAGTAGCCCAAACTATCTTGCAATGTGATCTGATTAGCCCAAACTATCTTGCAATGTGATCTGATTAGCCCAAACTATCTTGTAATGTGATATGAGTAGCCCAAACTATCTTGCAATGTGATCTGATTAGCCCAAACTATCTTGCAATGTGATCTGATTAGCCCAAACTATCTTGTAATATGATGTGAGCAGTCCAGACTATCTTGTAATATGATGTGATCAGTCCAGACTATCTTGTAATATGATGTGAGCAGTCCAAACTATGTTGTAATATGATATGAGCAGTCCAGACAATATTATGCTGCATACCTTGCTGTCAGTAAAATCACTCAAGTTTACATTCTGTGACCTGATCCTCAGTGCAGTTTCAGCTGAAGAAAATGTACAATTCTTCTAAGACTATTTTCATTAATATACAATTCATACAACTGATTTAATGAACAAATGTTTGAATTTAGTCAAAGTACACTGATCAATCATCAATAATTGTAAATTGTCAACAGTTTTGAATGGTCTCATCTTGCATGAACATTTCTCAGTTATATTAAAACATTGTATTATTTATGTCACTATTTAATAAGCCATCTTTCTATTAAATATTTAAAAAAATTTCAGTTACCACAACTTAACACATTAACCCCTGAAGTTTTTGTCGTTTTCGCCTGAAATGCAAGTAGGAAACACATTTTGGGGGCTATTTCTGAATACACAGGTTAACCAAGTTGTGTTAAAAACATCGTTTTCATTGGCTATTTCGCCCGCGCATGAGCAGAAGGGTAAAAGTTCGAGGTTTTTTTTGCTTAACGGACACATCATTTTTGTATCAAGACCACTCTTTATTCCAAATGCCCATCTTATCCTACTTTTTACAAAGGTTCGCCTGTCTGTGTGCAGTTCAGACTGGTCTGTCTTAGATCTGAGGCCAAAAGTCTAAAATCCGGACACAAAATCGGATTCCGACCTCGGGTGAATTTTGGGTGGAAAAAACTCTGGTCCAAAAAATTATGTTTTTCCCTCTGTATTTTGTTGTTGTTGTTGTTATAGGGTTTAACGCCATTTTTCAGCACAAGATAGGCTATACATGGCGGCCAGTATTAATGGTGGAGGAAGAACCCTGGAAAACCCCGGGAAGAACCACCGACCCACGAGAAGCTACTGGCAGACTTTCTCACGTACCCACGTTAGCCGAGCCTGGACTCGAACTCACGCAGACAGAGGTGAGATGGCAGTGATCCGTAACGATCAGCGCTTTAGACCACTCGGCCACTCGGGGCCCCCTGTATTTTGTAGTGAAACTAGAACATCCATATTATTTGGCATCATTGTAAAGCTACATCTGTCTACCTTTCTATAATACCACCCACTTTAGTGTGTCATACATGACCTTGACGCTACAGAGCTCGGAAGTAGGCTACTACCTCCTGCCACGTAAACACGGCACCAGTGTTAACAAGGATTTTGGAAAAAAAATTTCAAATTGTCAAGAAATGGCTAAATTTGTAATTTATGTGCAATGTTGATGCACAAGTGATTAAATACGCAAGGAATATTTAAATTTGGTGACGTCATCAAAATGCACCCATTAACACTACCATTTGAAAAAAATGTGTAAAAGTTTCTAAACCAAAACTTTTGATTTTCAAGAAAGCAATTTCTATTGGAAATTATTATTTCTTCCAAAATACGTTATGCTCAACAACATTAACATTAGGAAATAGCATTGGCTACTTCTGAATCCAGCCCTCACTGAAAGAGAGAGAGAGAGAGAGAGAGAGAGAGAGAGAGAGAGAGAGAGATTGACAAAGGGAAGTAACTCTTTCTGCTCTCATTGGCCATCCATATACAGGATGTTTGTCAGTTTAAGATTAAGTGAATCCTATAACAGGATGCTTGCACTGCAGGGATAGGCGGAAGTGATTGACAGTAATGTGAACTGATACTTTATTAAAACATTTCCATTCTCCATTCAATGCATGACACAATCATCTTAATATTAAGACAACAGGTGTGAGATGGAAATGTTTGAGCATCCATCCTGTATGCACATCACCCTATAGGAGCATGCTGATTATTCTGCTGAATAGATGAACTTCTACAAACATAAAGGAAGAAAAACTGAAGATTATGTGTTGATACATGTCCAAGGGAGATTCCTGTGGGATCTCAGAAGTGGCTATTGACTTGAGTCCAAAATATTCCCCAGGCGAATCCAGTAAAATTTTTAAGGTCATGCCCACGTCTGATGTTTCGCTATCATAAATGGGGCATGGTAACAGTCTAGGCAGTTAACAGTGACCAAACAATATTCAGCTCTCTCCTTTGCAAGGCCATTCGTAGCTGAAGAAAGTAGAGTATGCCAGCCAAAGGATTCTACTGTCTCAAATTTAGACGTTACATCCCAAAGGATTCTCCTGTCTAAAACTTAGACGTTACATCCAAATGCCAGGCTCATGAAAATTGCTTGTATTTCAAGAGCCAAAATCTTCACCTCATCCTGTGAGAGTTTAGAGTATGCTGATCTAATAACCTAATTTAGTCAAGCAGCCAGTGCTTGTGTCTTGACTTCCTGCTTTAACCATGGAGAATAACTTTGGAAACCCACCAAAGTTCTTTATGTGCATCAGATAGTATCCCAGCATGTTTAGCAGGTCTTACAGTTTCATCTTGCTGGATGACTGGATCAACGAGAAAGGGCAAATAGTTATTTTTGTATGGCATATACAGTGTGACCCCACTATAACACGGTAGTTGGGAGCCATAGAACCCGACCATGTTATAGACCGAACCATGTTATAAGCAACCAGGTCAGTTAGCAGAAGAAAATGATGCGTGTATCCGAAAAATGTGCACAGGGGTAGGAGTAGGTAATAAATGCAGGCGCAAAATCACGTGCGTCACTGGCACAGTTATCATCTTAAATCGATGCATATTAAATGAGAAATACACCTGTACTGAAAACAAAGAAGGCATATATAATATTTTACTTTATTCAGAGAACCACGCATTGGTACATATACGTGTACACTGTTTATGTATACATGTCTGATGCATAGCAATAAATAAAGTATCAACACCGTGTACTCACCAATGACTCACGCCACATACGTTGAATCCACAATACAAGTAATTCCATCGAAAATATACACACACACAGATTTAAAATATTCAATAATTTTGTCACAGGTCATATAGGTCTGAATTCAGTGGAAAAAAATAGCACAATCACGTAACGAATGATGAAGCACATTTACTTTTCATTATGTCCGAAGTCGGCAAAAGTGTCCATTTTAAGTGCCATCGGTAGAGTTCATAAGCATAAACTTTTTTCCTGTGAAAAGGAAACTTCAACGTCACAGTAAAAATGTTCCAGTCACGTTGGAAAATGAAACAATCCACCAGATTCCATTGCTTTTATTTAAGTTCGGTAATGACTTCCTTTGAAAAAAAATTCTGTTTTTATTGAAGATTTTAGTTGGCTTTCTTTGATGAAGGGTGCATGCGTTATTGAAGTCACCGCTTAAGGACAGCTTTGGAGAACCAAACAAATGCCCGTTTCTTATTGTGGCGGCAACATCAAAAATTTGTATTGCATGATTGAGACTGATTTTTTTTCCCCATTTGCTTCGTACGTTTTCATAACAATCGGTGCTTCAAAGGTAATGTTTTCTTTGAAATTTCTGCTACTATTTTATCTGGGTACATTTTTAAAAAAAATTAATTGGCTGTCGTATGGTCAATTGTAGTTACTGTTCCTCCTTGCCTGTTGAATAGACAAGTGAGATTTTTTTTTTTTTTTTTTACATTTATGGTAGTGGAGTGATGTTGCCTTCCACGCATGCATCAGAAATTTAAAGAAAGGGTCAATCTACGATAGAGACGCTGGTGTTCTGGTCTGATGACAGGGATTCCTACAGAAAATGTGACTGTTCTGAAGGATTTAATTCTGAGTGAAAAGAAGAGGAATTTTACTTACCATCCACATACAAATATCAGTCTATGTAAATATATTAATTACTAGCGAGTGGCCGAAAATCCAACAAAAGATATATTATCAGATAATGACCCATCCCGTTGATCGCCGCTACCAGAAATGTAAATTGAAAAAAAAGCGGATATCTCAAAACATACAGTACACATGCTAGATGTCAACATAAGCAGATTATGATATAATAATGCACTGTTAAGATGGTTTGTCAATATGGACAAAGACATTGTTTATGTAACAACAAATAAATTTGAGTGCATTTTATATCAACTTTACGGCTTTCATTCATGGGGCCTCTGAATTTCTCCACTCCAAACCAATGGTTGTATATACAAGTTTAAACAGCCAACAATGTCGCCAATAAAAAAAAATTGCCAGATGGTATATTTTGCCGCCAATAAGCGGAAAAAATTGCAATTTGCAACATTGGCGAAGCCCTGCGCGATTCCTGAATAAATTTTTACACGTTAATTGTACTTTTAAGAAGAAAACACTATCTTTTCGTGCATGAGAAAAATGCATATAAAATTTCAGTAGCCAAGCCACGATTGTCTTGTATTATTCATACGCGATCTCTTCCCTAAAATGATAGTAAACTTTTTTGGGGTTTTTATCATACTTTTAAGAAAGAATTTTTTTTTTTCGTGTACGAGAAAAATATATGTATATGAAATTTCAGGACCCACACCACAACTGTGTTATATCTGAATTTGTGTTCTAATGGAGCATGCTATAGCGGGGTCACACTGTATATGTTAACTCATTTTAAGATACAAAACCAGTTTGTGTCACTCACCTTGCATGCTGAAACTAATGATAGCAGGAAGCAAGTCTCTGCATGAAAACAGCTTTAGCAAGATTCAACATGGGTTCACATTTGGACATGATGAACCAGACAAGATCCAGGAGAAGCTACATTTTGGGAACAAAGTGAGTGAGTGCAGCCTGAACATGTTGAGACTGGACAGTAAGTCATAAAGAGCCTTGCTGTGGCCAATATCATCTCCTTCATGCTGTCCGTACATATCTAAAATCATGGAATGGTATCCTTTGACTGTGATATGGGCTACCTTTTTATCCTCAGAAAGGAAAAGGAAGTTAGCCAATTGGGGGAATTGAGACTAAGAGTGGCATACATTGCTGACACAACACCTGCTGGTGACTGAATGCTACTTCCACTCATATAACTTCAAAGTGGAAGGCCATCTATCTGTCAGGATCCTCTCTCTGTGAAGCCCACTGATCAAGGATGAGGCAGAATAGAAGGGTGTGAAATTAGTATACTACCCTGCAGTTGCCAAAGCAAAGGTACCTACAAGATAGAACAGATATCTGAAAATACACATCTGACAGATTGAGACAGACCGCATATGCATCACAGACAAACAGTCCTTACTGTTTCCATCTTAAACTTTGGTCAACAATAAAGTGATCAACCTGCTCAAGACCAAGAATGGTCTCAATTTCCCATTGCCTTTTGTAACCAGAAAAAGTCTGGAATAAAAAAGTATGGTTTTCAAACTACATCCACCACCCACTTTACAAGCAAAAATTCCAACTCTTTCTGCAACATGTCTACCATGAGGCAGCCGGATGAAGAGAATCAGGAGTTCATCCAAGGAAATTTGAACCAAACTGTCTGTCAGAAAGAGTTTGATCCATGTCTGACAAAACCAAAATAGTCTGGTGCCCACAGAAGGGTCACCAGTGAGTGGTTGGTGGGAGGTTGGAGGAGGAGAAACTTTATTTTCTTTCCCCTTCCCTGCCTGCCTGCAAACATTATGGGCATATATCTGCCTGTCATTCGCCAGGCAATGGAAAGGTTGTTATTGCTGTGGAGAAGCACCACTGTGGTCTTTCTGTCAATGATCATCCCTTCTCTGACAAGATAAAGAGACAAGGGCTTGAAAGGAGAGATGAAGTGGGAATTCCTGTGCCTCATGCGTTCTTGCCTCTACATTTTGGACCCCAAATGCAAAGAGGGAGCCAAAAGGAAGGGAGCACAGGGTTTAAAAAGTTTGCAAGAGAGTGTCTTTTCTTATTACATCAAGTTTGCAAAAAGCCATTAGAGCATTCAGCTTCATTCAGCTCTGGTGACTACCTTGGCAATATGGTATACTGGCATGGTTGCTGCCTGCCTTCTCAGATAGGTGAAAAATTGCAAGAAATGCCAAGTCAAGTAAGCAAGGTGTTGACACAATGTTCTTAACAAACTTAGATGTGGCATAAAGCACTCATTTGTCTACCGTATAACAGAAGGAAGCACACATGTTAACAGCCATAATGTCTTTAGATAGACTAGGCACATCTGAGTGATAAGCATCACTATGTGACTTATACCAGTGAGGAAAGAAACTTGCATGTGACTCCATGAAAAGAAGGTGCTTGAATTACCATGGTTACAAGTATTATCTGAGACAGGCATAACAATTTTGGCATTCTTTGCCATTTGCGGTAAAATCCTGAAGGAAGGATATATCCTACTGTACGCATCCAGGGATATAACATTCCATATGATATTGATGATGCTATGCTGTCAACATGTGTAGTATTTGCCTAACATGACAGATATGCTAGTAGAGCCAGTAGTGTCATGTCCAGCATGGAGCATGGTCCAGCTGGAGGACATTGGTTACAGATGATTGGTCAAGCTGGGCCAAAAATATGACATGAATTATGCTTCTAATAAGTCATGTGTAAACATCCTTGATATGGTAGGTCTGGGTGGAAGACAGGCTTTTCAATCCAAGGTTAGAAGTGAAATTCAATTTTAAAATTTGAGGGGTTTTTTGTAGGTTTTATCAATGTTTTAAAAAATTTTTGTGGTCCAAGACACAACCAGTTACAAGTTTATCTTCATGGTGAGCAAAAAATTTATTAAAAATATGATCAAGTATGCTTTGATTTTGTTTGTAAATAAAATGAAAATGAAGAAATAATTAAAAACCATATACCCACAAGTGCCAAGAAATTTGCACACTTTCTCAACTGCGAGGCTAGCAGCCTAACAAAAAAAAAACATGTCTAAAAATAGCATCATTGTGGAGTCAGGGTAGAGTAATTCATCATTTTTATTATTATTAGGTTTCTTTTAAAATTTAGGCTTTCTTCAGTTTCTTAGGCTTTTTTCGGTTTTTAAAGTCAAAATGAAATTTTAGGTTTTCTGAGGTGTTTGAGGTCCACTTCTAACCCAGTGAGTCAGCAGGCTAGGGCAGCTTGCTGGGTATAGCCTGTCATTACTTTTGGAAGTGTCCAGTGACATGTGCTTCAACCAGTCTGAAAGGATAATGACATGCCCACTAAAACTATACACTGATTGGCCAAACAGCTGGAAGTCTGGTTAACATCCAGGATGGCAGGCAAAATTGGAATGTAATCCCACTCACACCCCAGTTTCTATAGCACCAAAAAGCAAGGGTGGGAAGTTATGCCAAGTGTGCTGCCAAACTGGGTTAAAGACAGTCCCAGATTCCTCCAAATCACTACTCATAGACAACCTTTAAGAAAGTTTCTTGTGTTATGCATAACATCTTTAATTCTAATACAGTTTGTGTGGAATCACTTGCTGAAGCTTCGACTGGTTCAAAAGTATCACAGTATGTGCCCTTCTGGGTATCTTCACCAGAGGAGTGGCGGCATCTCAACATTCCCATAAACTCACTAACAAATTCCGAACTTGGATGGGTACTTAATACTTTATGTTCAGACAATGTCAAACATGCCATTTTCTCTTGGCCCTTCACACCACATTTTTTAAGATTTTGGACCTCATGTCTTCTGCCTACTTGCTTGACATCTCTAAAATGACAGAGAAAAAAAAAAAACAAGTGCATAAAATAATTAAAGAAACATTATCAAGACTTTTCAAAAAATGCATGATAAACCAAAGTTTAAGAGCACAATACACCAGTGAAAACTAATTGTGAGTTTTACCAATTTATGTAACACTGACAAAATGACCCCACAATGAATATGAGTAAATTCACCAGAAAAAAAAGTTGTATACACTTGGTATATAAACCTTCTGACTACACCACTGAAAAAAAAGATGCTGATAGTCTGAAATTTTGATGCACTGCAATGGACTCTTGGAGACACTGTTTACAATGTGAGAGATAGTTTAAACTGGTAAACATCCAATATTCAAATAGCCATCGAGGGGAGTTAACCCATAAGAGTTACCTCCCTTTATATGACATACAGGCTGGATTTTGAGGTAGCAGAGGTCATTTCCAATGATAATGTGATTGGGTAATGTATTTGACGGAGAAATCAATATGCCAATAGAATCACAGGCATTAGAATTTTTGTATCCCATTCCAAGGTGTAGCATTATAAAAAAACTGTTAGTCTATGCCTCAAAAACAAAATAATGACTGTTTTGTTCTATGCAGGGCTACTAGTAGCCTTTGTTAATACATCAACAACAGTGAAATACTTACAGAGGTAATAAAAGTCAACCCATTGGACAGAGTCTGCATATCTTCTGAGCCATAATCTGTAACAAATAAATAAAAAATGGAGCATGTTTTACTTACTACATTGATCATATTATATATACTGTTGAAGAAATCATTAAAACAACAAGCTACATGCTAGACTCCAATATTTGGATGAAATTACTTCTCTCCAGCCAGAATTGGGTGATGGCAAAAATAATGAGGACTGAGTGTAGAAGGTTCCAAATTGACAATGTTCAAAACAATCACTTAAACTTTGGTTTTGTAGATTTATATGTCAGATAATTAAAATATTATTATAACTTTATAAAAAAAATATTCAAATTTTTCTTAGTTGGTTTCACCATAGTTGTTGCTATAACAAAGTCAAGGTATAAACAGGCCTCCTTGAAAACAGGTTATTCCATGAATGAAATCACCTTGTCTGCTTATAGGATGATCAGTCTGGTTTGATGCTGTATGGCATAGCAGCAACAGTAGATCATTTATTGCCTAAGCAATTAGAGTGATGTGCATTGCTCAAGGACCTACCACAGTACATCTGCAGGATGAAATATTGGATAAAATGATTAATTTTGGTAGTAATGGACCTGGAGCTATCAAATTCACTTCTGAATGAGCCACACAAATTTAAATTTTTCAACTATTTTTTCAAGAATCATGAATTTCAGCAGAAATTCCATTGATAGAAATGTAATTTCTGGCATTTATAATCATCAAATCAGCACTAAAACTGATCAAAGAGTATTGGCATTCTTTATCTAAGTTTCCAACTTTCCCTTTGAAATTAAAATGGACACAAATGTCAATACTTTACTTTGATCATGAAATTTGTGAAATCAAGGCTAAACTTCACATTTTAGTCATGTTTAGGTAAATGACAGCTTGAGGGAACTACGTATATTTTACCCAAATTGCATCCAAGCATGAACCCTGAAACAATATGTCTGTTTGCTGGTTGGTTTTAGCGACACTTTCAAGACATTAATGGGTATATCACATGATGAAAATAGGTGTTAAGTACCCTTCCCAAGAACATTCCAAGGCAACCAACCCAGGCTGGCCTGGGCAGGTATCAAACCCACAGCCATTGGATTTTGAGTTGAATGCTCTAAGAACCGAACTACTGTAGCTCGCCTGAAATAATAAGATTTTCAGGTACCATAAATGACTAGTTAAAAAAAAACAACACATTTACTGACTTGCCCCCTCCCCCACAAAGAATAGTAAAAAATAAAGCCAGAGCAATGTACCTGTGCCCAAAATGTTTAAAAACAGAAACACAAGAAGTTTACTGAGTAAAGAAATTGAATACCACAAGTCTAAATTCAAAAGTGAATATACTCATGATCCACAACTCTAGATTCACAAGTGAATGTGCTCATAGTCCACAAGTCTAACATCACAAGTCAATACACTCATGATCCACAGGTCTAGATCCACAAGTCGATTATACTCATGATTCATAAGTCTAGACTCGCAATTGAATATGCTCATGATCCACAAGTCTAGACTCACAATTGAATGTACTTGTGATCCACAAGTCTAGACTCACAATTGAATATACTTGTGATCCACAAGTCTAGACTCACAATTGAATATACTTGTGATCCACAAGTCTATAGATTCACAAGCGAATATATACATGATGAACAAGTCTAGATTCACAAGTGAATATACTCATGATCCACAAGTCTAGATTCACAAGTGACTATGTTCACCATCCACAAGTCCAGATTATACTTATGACCCTGAAGCCTAGATTCACAAGTGAATATACTCATGATCCAAAAGTCTAGACTCACAAATGAATACTCATGATCCACATGTTGAGATTGACCAATGAATATAGTCATGATCCACAAGTGAATATACTGATGATCCAAAAGTCTTGATTCACAAGTAAATATACCTAGTACTCATGATCCAAAAGTCTAGAGTCACAAGTGAATATACTGATGATCCAAAAGTCTAGATTCACAATGTGATATACTTATGCGGCCTGCACCACAGACAGTGTAGTGGTTACATCCTAAGATTCCATGTGTAAGCATGTGTAATCATCCATGACATCCAAATTACACGTACATGGTTTCCATCAATTTGTCCATTCCACAGACCACTGATACCAATATAAACATTGCATACATTGCTAAAATTCATTAAGCAGTTGGTGTGATGTTCAATGAGTTAAAGAAAAGAAATAAAATCCAAATCTAAGCTCAAATTACAAACTTACCAGCCCCAGGTACAAGTCGACACGGACCAGGCAAATGATTGTAGACCACCCTATGATAATCCATGTTGTATCTGTAGACCATGAAAATATTCAACACATTGAGATATTAACAGAAACTTTCCATTAAATAAATTGACTCATTTTGATTCATACAGACTGCTTTCCTTTCTAACATAAATAATAAAGCAAAAAACTACATAATTTTCACACACACAAACCCAAAAGTAATTGGCAATACTGACTGACAGCCATTTCTTTAAAATCATTAAATCATTTTCATACTGGCCAGATCACAATGTGTCACACAAAAACTTAATTTTATACCCCAAGCACCTAACAGTGATGTTTAATAAAACATGATCTTCAGTAAATCTTATGAAAAAGAGAAAGACCCTTCTTTACACAGCAATATACTGTATGCAAATAAACTGCAGCCTTGATCCTGCCCAAATTACTTTTGATCACACATAGTACAAACTGTACTCCATCTCAACAACTTTTAAGTACCAAAGCAGAACATACACTGCAGGTCAAAAATCAGGGTGTGCATCATACACACCAATATATACTAAACACCTGTTGTGAGATACTAGCAACATATACATTGGGATAACAAATATATGTAATGTTGCATGTAAACTTAAACGTGTTATAACACAAGGAATTGAAAAGCTTGCCATATACCCCTAATGGAAAATGCGTTCCATAAGTTTAACAAAGCCATCAAGAATCAGAGCCATCATCTCCTGTACAACAACTTTTCAAGAAAAAAATGTATCAGAATTTTATCAATGATAAAAGTCACCGCTTTTAACAAGAATATTTGCAAGATCATAATTTTTCTTTTATTAGTCTTATGTTTCCCCTAATTTATAATGCATGCATCACTCCTTCATTTGGTAATAAAATTTTAATTTCAGAGAAAAAGCCTTTATGTAAATTATTACTCACATGACTCGAGCTAGATGCTGCAGGAAGAGAAGGAACAAACTTGACAGAACAATCTTCAAATACATTTTTTTGTTGGCTGATCTGAAATGGATCAAGTGCTTCTTATAGTAAAATAAAAGTCACATCAAAACTACTAAGCAACTTCATCCAGGAAGTAAGTCAAATTTAGGTTACTATGACCTACCTCTTTCAGTAACTCTTTCTATAAAATCTAGGCAGCCTATCTTGGACACTACACATCCTAAACTCATCCAATTTGATGATGTGAATTCATGCTTATCAGTCCTAGACCATGAAGTGAAACTATGAAATAGTTCATTGTGACCTACTGTTTACTCTAGAACTACTACAGTGACTGTAAACCAAGGACTGGTCAAGTCTTTAGTCCGTAAAGGACAGTTTTTCATGAAAAATAACACAACTATTGGATACTGATGAAATTCATCATAAAAATATTAAAAGAGGATGTTATTACTTGTAAATAATAAGAAAACATTTATTCCTTCAAGAAGACCTGGTCAGTCCAACTCAACAACACAATGTTGTACAATAGATATACACCCCTTTTACATGTATATAATTATATAAATAATTTGCATCTGTCCAATATATCTTGCTGTAAAATTTAAGCTATGACAAGCAAACTGCAGGCAAAAGTAGCCATTACTGAATCATTCTATCAAGTCCAGTACCCACTTTTGTTTAAAAAAAACCTGGGAGAAAAAGTAAGTATCTCAGTAGGAATGTCCAATGTCCAACACCTATGATGGAAATGAAATCAGGACTGACCACAGCATTCAAAAATCTATAATTCTTTGTTTAAAATTCTTTTAATATGGCTGGAAAATTTTATAGGGTCAGCAGACAAAAAAGATGGTTGGTTGGAAAACCAGAAACAAGCTAATTTTCTTTTAGACTTATTTTACACTTTTCTTACAATTTAACAAATTTATAATTTAACAATTTGCAGATATAAGGCTTCAAATATATATAACACTTACTCAGCAACATTTCATTCAAGTTTGGTAAGGCTTTTAATCAGCTGCTTTCAGTTTCATTCTGGCAGTCAATCTATTAAGTGAATCAGGACTGGATATTAGCATTTGTTCTTTTGCCCAGGACAACTAAATCAATATGAACAAGTAAAATTTGATCTCACTTGTCTAACAGAACAGGCGGCTTGAACGACCAAGATATAATGTCTAATAATTAACTGCTGTTAAAAATAAATTCAACTTTTGCAATGTCATTTAACGCTGGTATTATTTCAAACTGATGTAAGGTAAAATTGTATGTACGTTTCTTCAAATAAGTGAAAGTTCCATTTCAAGTGATGAACTTCACTATCAGTTTGCTTTAAAAGGACAGATCTCTTGAACAGTCTATGTTCAGCCTTAGGAATGTGGCTGGAGGACATATAACAGGTGTGGCAACACAAATCTTGTGGCAAATTTTATCCAAATCGTTATGATTGGCTAAAATAACTGAAAGGTTATGTTACATTGTGACCCTATTAAATTTTGGCCAATCAGATGTTGCCTTGACATCATGCTTTATTAATGGATTACATGTACAATGGCATGTACCATGTTCAAATTGCTGGGAATGAACAGTAACACTTCAAATATTTCTTCTGTGTGACAGCTTGTTGAAAAGGACAAATTCTTCACATTAAACTGGTAGGTTCCCATGTGTCACTGTAATCACAAAAGGAAATCTGGTTTCCACATTAATCACAAATACCACAAGGAAATCCGGTTCCCACAGTAATCATAAATACTACAAGGAAATCCAGGGCCAGGTGAAACTGCAGTTACCCTTTATGCAAACTTTGTCACATTATATATTTATCTAAGGAGTCATGTATTAAACAGTTCAAACCCATTGTCTTCGCACTGAAGACACCAAGATTCACAGCACAGTCTGATGTACAATTCTGCAGACATTCCATGAAAATTGAGTCCTTAGTGACATAATGTATACAGGGTTTAGAATTAGGACCATTTTCACTTAACCCTCAGGACCACCAAAATAAGTTTTACTCATTTGGCCTAAATTTCACTTGTGCTGCTAAAATCAAATAGAAGCCAGTTCAGTTTCTAATTCAGCATTTATTATTCGCTGACATGAACTCAGAACAAAAACTACTGTATTAAATACGCTGTGAACTTTTCTATATCTCTGAATACTCAATGCAGCAAGTGCACAATACAAAATCCTCTACTGGATCATATTTGTACCATTTATGTTCATTTTCCCACCATTTTTGGTACGTTCTTCGTCTCTTTTATTGCGACTGCACTCTCTTGTGTCATCATCTCATTAGTGCCATTTCTGTGCCAGCTACACACCTTGCAAATACTTCCACTTGTTTACAATTTTCAGCACATTGCACTGAATGTTTACCAATAATGATACTGCTATTAAAGCACATTCTTCAGTATAATTCTGGTTTATTCACTCAGTCAGTGAACATGACATTTTCTGATTGGTCATTATTAATATGACACTCTATACCTTTCTTTATCAATCAGAACTCTGTAAAGTACACCAGGCTGGTTCCATGTGCATAAAGACTGTTTAGACATTAATCACCATAATTACCTTGCAAATATTTCCACTTGTTTACAATTGTCACAACACAATGCATACAATATATATCAAGAATTACACAGCTATTAAAACACAACAGAACAATGCTGTATTATTCAGTGTCAGCTAACATGACCTTTTCCAACTGGTCAATATCAACCCCAGACCCTAGATCTTCTGTTATCAATACTCAGAAATTCTGGAGAGCACACCAGGCTAGTTCCATGTATGAGAAAACAGTTTTGAAAATAATCACACTAATAAACCAGACAAGTCAATGAATAGTTTGATAACTGTCCATTTGTGCCATAGGAATTTACTGTACCTTGACATCTGCAGGAAGTTGACTGGTACTCAATTGTTGCAATAAACAGACCAATTAACCATTAAAGGAATTGCCACCTCGTGATTGCTTCTTAACAGTACTTTAAGTGGATGTAAGACCATGTACTCAAGTCATATTAATTAGGCATTGTCATATTAATTATTATTATTATTAATTAGTCATATTCATTATTATGATGTATAGAGCATTTACCTGTCCATGTATAAAATAGCATTATATGTGTATATATTACAAATGGCCAGACTTTTATCATACTTTTGGTACAGTAATATTCAGCTGAAACTTCTGAGAAAAAAGCATTTGATTATTTATTATTATTTATCATACACTGTTCTGAAATATATATTCATTGCCATCTTACAGTTTTATCAATTTTAGCAGCTTTGGCTACTACTTGCACCAACTAAAATGCAGACAGAAATCCCATAAAGATATAGCCGTATTTTTCATTTTTTTCACCCAACAAAAAGGCACACCCAGGGTCAAGATTTTGGGGAAATATGACAAAGAACTGTGGGAAACTAACCTGCTTGTGCTCATTGTGTAACTCCAGATCTTATAAACTGTCCTCTTAATTGCTAGGAATGGATACATTTGTAATTAATACATTGATTTTATCAGACTATGAACTCATTTATGTGCTATTCAGTTACAAACAAGAAGGAATCTGTGTAGCACCACATTACCTCTCTACCACCAGGACCAGGTTATTTCATTTTTGTGCACACACCACACACACACATACGTACATATATAGATACAGATAGAGAGAGAGAGAGAGAGAGAGAGAGACAGAGAGAGAGACAGAGAGACAGAGACAGAGAGACAGAGACAGAGAGAGACAGAGACAGAGAGACAGAGACAGGCCGGTGCGTGGTGTATTCCTTGTGTGTGCGATGAATGTTTGGCGCCTTTCCAAACCTTTTTTTTTAAATAAAGTGTGAATAAAACGAACAGGAAATGAAAAGGCGCCTGTGTGCATCGCACACTTCGCACACGCAACAAGCTGGGTGTATATATATATATATATATATATATATATATATATATACATACACACACACACACACACAATCAAGTCCATATTCAATCTGGAGTTATGGTGCTCCAACATAACACCGGAGCAAATGCAAATCAACAACAACATGGCCGGTGGTCGAAGTTGAACTTCACTCTCTGGGTTAAAAACTGCATCAAGCACCTCACTTTCATTTGGGTTGAAAACAATAAAAACATGTCTGAATGTCAATAATGCATTTATTATATACATATATCACAGTTTTGAGACTTAATCCGTCTTAATTATAATTTAAAAAAACGCAATGTACTGGTGAACCAACTTAGCCTGGAACGCTGTATTATTGCGGTACTTAATGTTCTTATCGGTACATATTAAAACTGTTTTGCTATTGCTGCTTACGTATAATTTGTCAAGTTTCAATGACTTTCCCTCCTTCTACTCCGATAAAAAAATCTTTGTCAATCGAAGCGCGTAAATGTAAATAAACTGCATATGGTGGCTGACCCAGATTAACGTACTATGGGGGAACAACTCTATATTTTCGTGGTATTTGCCTAACTTACGTATGGTAGCAGGCAGGTATTATAATAAACATAAAATACAACTTACCTATGAGAATAAACGTCCACGCTTGTACTGGCATAATATTTCCACAATAAACGAAAGGATCCAATGATAAAATTGAACATACAAATGTAATTCAAGTGTAAATCCACGAATAACAACATTACAAATTAAAAGCAATTATTATTTAACTTTATATGAATTTTAAATGCAATGTGGGCAAAGGAATATAAATATATAACAACTATTATTATTATTATTATTATTATTATTGAAATATTACTGATTTCAGGAAAGTTTAACTGTTATTATATTCGTATTTACGTTCGAGAAGTATGATCATAAGTAACATTTTGTAAATTTTGGTCCATAATGGCTACCATGAAATCAAATTGCAACCTTAACCTTGTAAGACATGTATGGCACCATCAGTATATGACCTATATCATCAAACATCAGACGATACACTGAACATATTTCGTAATCAAAGCCAATGCATGTATAGCAAGTTCGACTGGAGTTTTTTTTATATGATGATCAACGTAATTGCATGCACTTTACAAAAATGTGATGTTCATTCTTTTTCATTGTAAACTTATAAAAAATGTTGACATTTTAGAGGAAATTCTGCTGTAAGATATTTGCGTCCTTACTGGCTACAGCTTTACATCTGTAAATAACCGCTAGACGGCGCGTGTCCAAAATTAATCGGAAAATCCCGTTTGCCGCGATAATATAGAGCCCGCGATAATAAGCGTATCTGGTGTCCAATATCGTTTTACAACTTTACTGTATTATTCTTACTGGACACTGATAAATAAGTACCTAAAGTCATTATTGCAACCCTTTTTCTTGACTTCTTAAATACATGAACCACCAGTAAGGTTTTGGCTTTGCGTCACTAGAAATTCAACAATATTTCCGTACCAGTAACTATGGGCAAGCAAGGAGGGGATACCTCTAATATGCTTTTGAAAGTTAACGTTAGGCCCGAAGATCAGGTCTCTTTTCGCACCATACCCTGTGTTAAAGTGATAACGTCCTGCATGGAATTATTCGTTTTTATGTTAAGTAAAAACCCCAAATCTTGCGTATCTGGCATTATTTTAATTTTAGCGCGCGTTTTTCAATTCAGCAAATGCACCACGAAGTATTTAGATTGCATTTTATCCTCTTATTTGGCAAATACGCTCTCTACACATACATTTCTAGAAAGAGCAACAATTTTACTATTTTCAAAGATTTTTTTGAAAATTTTAGCTGATGCGCTTTGCGTGAAATTGAGTTTTGAATTAAGTGGGTCACACGTGTAATCCAAACCGGAATATGCACTGCCAGCACGACGGAAGTAGTAACGGTACTTAGTGAGGTCATTCTCAAGGCGCGAAAATGTTACACATATCAACTTTTGACTAAAATTGGCACATCATATGGCAGATTCATAACTTTTTTAACACTAGATACGCAATTTTAATAGGACTGATCACCAGCTTACGAAATGGACTGCTACCTTGGCAATTTTCAACGCCAACCTACATTCTTATCAATACGACTTAATTCTCCGCCATCTTGTCTAAGTGTAGTCGCAATTTTTAATTTGCTACTCAATGTTTGGAAGATGCATCGGTAAAATTGAAACAATGCATAGTAACGCGCATTTTGCATTTTTGATTCACCCGGATTGTGCTAACATTTTGGAGTAAATCAAAGCGACGTGACTCCTAATATACAATCAGCGGCCATTTTCTCCAATTACCGTACGTAAAATAATTTGAATACATGTTTTAAATGTCTTTTTTATTTACTCGTAAAAATTCATAAATACCTTACATTTATTTAGTTTAGGGTATTATAAAAAAAATGTTTCCATTTTTTCCATGTTTGCAAATTTCCGATTATTTAGGAAAAAACCTTTACTCTCCAAAAGTCGGAAATTTTGACGGCCAGTTATTTTTATATTTCAAATTTTCAACAGCTCCAGGCGTAATATCTTAGAGTTTATGAGGGAAAAAAAATATAAATATGTAATAATGAGACCATGATAAATCCAAAGAAGTTAATGTTACAGCTTGAAAACGCGGTTTTCAAAATACTTTGCGCAAAACTTGAACGACGTTACCAATGCTTTCCGACCCCATTCTGCACGCATCGACATGACTGAATGGTGTTTATATATCCGTCCGCTAGCAGATCGGAGCACCAAAGAAATGGATGATCACTGGAACAAAATATTAACATAATCAATCATTTATTTATGGTAGGCTTCACATATAGTAGAAACAGTAATGGATATAACGCATTTAAATAAGTAAAATAACATGCGACACGCCGCGCCTATATAACAATGACAATGCAAACAGACCTGAAACACACGCAATATTCAAGCTTTAAGCAGCAGAGAGGCTGAACCCCACAACTTTGATTGAGGGCTCCGTTTGCAAAACTAAGGGTCTACGAAGACTGAAAAATAAGGTCAATAATCTTATACCGAAACCTCTAACCGATCATATTTCCATTGGGGGGGGGGACAGATCTGATTAGTTTTTTTGTTACCCAGCTCTGACTATTTTTTTTTTTTCAAATTTTAGGCGTGTTCCGTTTGCATAGCCGCACACGCTTTCGTTGTCGTTCAGCCTCTCTGCTACTGTAATTAACCAAACATTTTATCAAGACCTATACGATACCTTGACCTAGGGTCATGTAAATTTATTGTGATAAATCGAAATGGGGTAGCTTGTGCTCGCGCAAACAAGTTTTTGAATTTAATCATATCCATATCCCCTGAACACCAAGTCTGATGAATGTTTCGCAACGTATGTGTATCGACTCCGTTAAACACAACTAAAATATTACAGTTATCTCTGATCACTTTAGGTATTTGTGTGTATCGCTGGGTAACATATATAACATCAGTATTTTATGTCTGCCTCGAAAAATATCCGAGCTGGATTTGATTGCTTGTCCAGCATCACATCATCGTATACTACTAGATTATTAATAAATCCATCGAGGTCATCTACGGGTGGGGTTTCATTAATATCGGTGATAAAATCGATAATATCATTACCGTCCTCATCCAACAATTTTGCGTTTTTATAAAAATCTTTAAGTACTTCATAGCATCTTTGGTCATCTACAGATGGTGCTACTAGATACAACTTATCCCATTTGAGCCATTTCATTATCAGATTAAGTAATAATTGTGTTTTACCAGACCCAGATGGACCTATGATAATTGCTCTGATAGAATTTGCTTGTGCTGGATGATGCTTGACTGGCTCTTGCTTTCGTGTCGCTGAGAAGTTAATTATATCCATATAATAAATAATATGGATTTATATTGTGTTCGATGCAGAGCATCCACCCTCACCAGTGGATTAACAACAATAATAACAAAAAATAAAAAGTGTGCACTTACAGGTAAATGTGTGAAATGTGGTACAAAAAAATATAAATTTATCTCTAACGATTCCATTGTCAACAAGTCTACGAAGACAGGTGGTGATATTGCTACTTTGCTGGGAAAATTACCAGGAACTCCATGGACCAAGTACCCTGGTGAGAAACATCTGCCTGGCTATAATTACTGTGGTCCTAGAACTCGTCATGATATCCGACTCGATAACCAAGACCAACCAAAACCCGGAGAGTATCCAATAAACGCAATTGATCAAGCGTGTCATATTCGTGATGTTGCGTATAAAAGCAAAGTTTTACAACAATGGCACCTCGCAGATGTGAAGTTGATTCATGCGTTAAATTCTATACCTGATAAATCTCTCAGAGAAAAATTTGCTAGCTTCCTAGTAAAATCTGCGATGAAAGGTAAACTAGTCCTCGGGGCTGGTAATTAATCAACTGATTATTATCATAATAATGGAATCGGTTTATTATAGTCCAAGAGGATATTGGAGAGGCAGAGCAGCGATTAGTAAACTTGCTGAAGCAGCAAAAGTCTCACGTTCTGTTGTTGCAAATTGGTTAGCACGACAGGCAATATGGCAAATCTATCTACGTCCACCTAAAAGAATTCAGTACGCGTATTTTGATGTCAGTACTCCCAATGAAGTTCATCAAGAGATATTTTGTTTTTACCACCCGATACTATTAAAATTGGTAAAGGTCGATCACGCACATACAAATACGCGTTAACTGTCGTTGATGTTGCAAGTAGACATAAAGAAGCAGAACCGCTATCAACAAAGACAGCAACTGAAGCTGCATCTGCGTTTGAACGAATTTATCAACGAGGACACTTGCCATGGCCACAGCTACTACAGGTTGATCCTGGCAAAGAATTTCTTGGTGCAGTATCGTCGTTGATGAAAAAACATAATATCAAAATCAGACGAGTACATACCGCAATTCATCGTGATCAGGCAATTGTTGAACGATTTAATCGAACACTTGCTGAGAGATTATTTGGATACCAGAATGCGAAGGAAATAATTGAGGCAGATACGAGATCTCGCGAATGGGTTGCACGAATACCAAGTGTGATAGCTGCGTTAAATAATGAAATTACTCGTGCAACTTCTATGAAACCCACCGTCGCGATTACAAAGAAACATATACCAATACAACGACGTGACTTTTCAAAACAGCCAGTGTTAGGTAATATGACTGTCAGATATTTATATGAACCCGGTAAACTCGAAGATGGTAGAAAAAGAGCAACTGATCCTATCTAGAGTGTTACAACACATAAAATTTCTAGCGTGGTTAAATCCACAGGTAGACCTGCAATCTACAGACTAGATTCAACTGCTCCTCAACGTGGATTTGTACGCGAACAATTACAAGTAATTCCTGAAAACACACAATTACCACCACCTTCACTTCTGTAAACTGGCAACCCTACGTCGATTGCATTCAAGACAGGTCAGCATCACATTTTCGCGTGGATGACCAAGAATACTATTAATTCTATCCACGGTAAATTGTCTTGGATTATTATTTGAATACTGCCACAACATCTTACAGTTACAGCTCGCACAATGTTTATTCTGTCGTTGTTTCAGTGTCATAATAAATTCAGCATCGATATCAAAGTCGCGATTATTTATTTTTTTTTGTCACACTGATTATAACCAGATAATTTTTTCTTGACAACTTCGTCGCTTATCATTGTCTATGATAACCCTGTGCAGTTGAGATATTCTTCTGACTCGAGACACCGCGAGATAACCTAAATTTGACCATTCGATCCGATCATCAATAATCCAAATATTTGTATCAGAAATAGTTAATCCTTGTGATGAATAAATCGTTATAGCGTATCCTAACGTCCATGGAGTTTTACTCATGCTCAACGCTCTCGTAACAGCACTGACAGGAACTAGAACAATATCATTTAGTACAAGATTTTGTTTACCACCACCCAGAATTTCAGCTTCAATATTCTGTTGTCGAGTATCTGCTGGGCGATAACACAATGGTACACATAGATTTGAAAACTTTTCTTTGTGTAACAGAAATAATTTATCTTGAAGTGTATCACGAACTATCTTTCTACTTGCAACTATCAAATCAACTGGCCTCCATAAATTCCAAAAGTCATTCATAGTAGTTTCTGGAATTACTCCACGCATTATTTCGCACTGTATTCTATCTGGCTGCAGTCTGATTAACTTTTTTAAATTCTTTCAGAGGTTCATCAATAGCTCTGTGATCATCATTTATTTCTTTGTAATAATCTACAAACGTTTTTAACCATTCGTGTGGAGACTGTCCAACAAAAGGTGGTGGTTGACCATGATCGCCACACATTATCACAGCAGTATTCTTCAATAACAGCCAATCAAGAAACATTTTTAATATTTCCAGTGACACTGTACACATTTCGTCCCAGATAATAATGTTGGGAATGTATTTCTCACCCATCTGCGATGGACTCCATGCGTCTCAGCACCATCTGAAGAAACTATGGTAAGTTTGAGATTTCATCCCTCGTTCGTTCATTTCTCTGGCGAGTCTTTGTGTGGGCGTCAGCACATGCACAATCATATCGAAATTCCAAAATAATTCAATCGCGCGTGTTGTTTTACCAGAACCACCACACCAGAGCTGCACCATTGTCGCGAAATTCCTTCTTGGCTTTACTGATACGATCAGTTATATCGTTGTTCATCAACGCCAAATCTTGCATCGAAAAACTAAATTTAAATTCCGGCAGTTTGTCAAGATCAAATCTAGCTCTAGAAGGCTTAATTGTGGATAATCTCGTAAATTCTTCCATATTATAATTAAGGCAAATATGTGTTTAATTAAACTTTAATTATATATATGATGATACAAGCAAAGAATGAATGAAGATGGCTTAGGATAGGATTTACAACTCCTTGTAACAAAGCATGCGTAAATGAATTCTGTGGTTACCATATGCAAAGTTTTCAACGTGGAAGTCTAGGACCAAAACCGTGCTTGCGATGTGGTGTTGGGGTCAGAGGAGAAACTCAGTTGTGTATGCGTTGTGGTGGTAAAAAATACAGAGAGCTGAAACGATATTATGATTAAAAAAAATGTTGAATCTCCCATAAAAACCGCCGAAGATTATCTCGCCAGATTGTCCAAATAATGATTTAGACAAATAATATTATTATGCAAATGGAACGAAATGACTTTGTGAAGCATCCCATCATCAAGAATTATGAAGCATCTCGAGATGGTGTAATTAGGCAATGTCGATTAAAAGAATCAGTCGGTAATGTCATTAATACTGGGTATCTCATGTTTCGTGCTGGGAATAAAATGTATTACTCACAGAGATTCGTGCTCAAATGTTTTCACGGACTGATCAAAGATGGCCTTGTGATCGATCGTATTAACGGCAATAAAATCGATCATTCTTTATGTAACTTACAAGCTATTACACAGAGTCAAAACTGCAAACTTGGTAAGACCGGCTGTAATTGTAATTCTCCTAGGTCAGTCGTATCTAATAATATAGAGACTGGCGAGGAAATAATATTTCCTTCGACATATGCAGCTGGCAAATATTTTGATATTTGCAGGCGTTCAATATATTTAGTTGCAAATAATATAACCAAATGGCGTATTCAAACAAATTTGAGCACCAAATAAAATTTAAGTACGTGTCCACTTCTTAATATCGTAGTTGACGAAGCGAGATAACTCTGTCATCGCTGATGGAGTAACTAAGCAGTTACCCCGCTTGTTACTGCGTGACATTGCATTACTGTAGCGATTCTTTGTGTGTGTGTGTGTGTGTGTGTGTGTGTGTGTGTGATTGTCTGTAGTCAGTGATTTGTAACAGAGAGAGAAGGATATTTACCCTCCATAAGTTGTATTTTAACCCTGTTTTGTTGGCTATGCTACATCATAATATCATTTGAAACGCTTATAAATTCAGATTATTTTGCGTGCAAATTCAGGTAAGTTAAGCGCGAAGATGTGCTCAGTAGGTCATGAGACATCTGTGTGCAACACAGGTAAGTTATTTTTAGATCTTACAGGTATCTCAGTACATTAGGTCACGCGACATCTGTTTCCAAACGACATCCGGCAGAAATAAAATACAGGTATTTTATAATTAAAATAAATCCACACTTCAGTTTACTTAGCTGAAACGTGTGTGAAATTAAAATAAATCCACGTTTGCAGTTTATTCAGGTGAAATAAATGTAGGATTTATCACTGCCGTTCATGTAAGTTGCCTACGCGTTAGCATAGGTAACTTCATAGTAATTTCCGAACATGCATTTGTAAGAACGTACAATGGCACAACGCTAACGCGTCGATGGGAGCATTATTGCCAAATTCTTAATAGATGGGGCTCCGCCCAGTGTCCTCGAACTTCATCAGAGAAAAATACACTCTCTCCCACCATGTCACCACGTGGTGGGTGCACTTTTGTACTTCCCGGGGTTGATTGTGGGGGAGGGTGTGCATGATCTGTTGAATGTAGAGAAGGCCCCGTTGTGTGTTGTGCTGTCTAATTTATGTTTTACCGTCTAATATCCACAAATACGGATCTCCTTCTGAACAATTCTAAAATATCATTTGGTAATTTATGGGGTTCATATGGAGGTTGTGTCTGTTTCGTCACCCTCTAAATTCCTAGAAAGTCGTTTGGCAATCTAGGATTTCACATGGGGGGTTATTGCTATGTAAATACGTTACTATCCTTGTACATAATTGCTGTTAATACGCTACTATCCTTGTACATAATTGCTGTAAATATGCTACTATATGTATCAATGCTGTCCATAGAATTAAGTTAGTTAAGCCCATAGAATTAAGTTAGCTAAGTTTATATATATCTGTGCTGTCCATAGAATTAAGTACTATAATCATATTTATGTGTTTGTGCCGTCTGCAAAAAAAATTCCTCGTTGAGGAATATTTGTTTTTTATTCTGATTCAGAAATATTTTTTTATTTTAAATAAATATTTATTATATAAAGAATTCTGAAAATATTAATGCTGTTAATGTTGCTATTAAGCAATTACAACATAACTGTATAAACATTTCTGATGAACTTAATCCTGAAAAAATTATGCGTGATTTTGAATCATTACAATTTCGAAAATCCGAGAACAGGTATACACTACCAGCCGATTACAGATTTGTAAAGTTAATTCAGCAGGCAATGTTACAGTCGCTGGCAGCAGTTACAGACGCTCAGGTCAAACTCTTTGTACCCCTTGCACACTCAATCGAAAAAATTAGGTCAGAATTATCTCACGAGTACGAAGCAAAAGACTTGTGAACGCTCGTATAAGACAACTGAGAGAGATTATGTCCGCGAACAAAGCCGCGGAAGAGTTACTGGCGAAAGATAGCGACGAATGTTACTCTACCCATAGTGAAAGTGAAAATGAATGTAACGACGACGGCGAGTTTTATGTCAAAGGTTGGTGGACTTCCAAAAAATTCATTAATGATTTTGTTTATGTTTCTGCGAAAATTCAGAAACAGTTGTACGTGATTAGAAAATTCAGTTCTAAATGCTGTCATTCCATCATTGATCGTCGACAACGGGATGTTGTTATCGTCGAGATAATTTTTTGTTGCAGCGTCGAGATTATCTGTTGGTTCTCCCACGTTGGTAATTTTATTGTTGTTCATGTTTAGAAAACCGATCGTTATATCACAGGTCTTTAACACTCGTTCACCTATACTATTTCGGATCGACGATGGAGTAACAACGCTAGGAACAAGTTTGCCATGTCGGTCACATACAGGTATAATACCTTCTCGTGTTCCTTGAGCACGAATAATAATATCGTTGATCGAAATATTACTCATCATTAATTTTCCTTCACGGTTCTGAAATACTGCGAGTTCGTTTGGATCAATATTTGCAAGATTGAAGAGGTCAGATAATTCATCATTGATCTGTTTTGTTACTCGTTTGAGTAAGTCTTCGGATGGTGTTTGTTGGGTTTTAGTTTTAGCTGATCTTCCGTAAATATCTACCATTATACATTTAATGGTTGTTTAAAACGGTGTACTCGTGCACAACTTTATGAGGTGGCACTGATGTTTTTGAAATCGCGTCAAGTACAGCAAGTGCTTCATGGCCACATATTAGTGGGTCGGTTATTTTTTGTGTTGGTAACGTTGAACACCAGATTGGAATTTACATGTTGCTCACATATTTTAAAAATTCATTTGGTGGTGCTAACCCGTACGAATCAAAATAAACAATTCCACGTGGATCAATCGCGTATGCAACCCAATGTGTACCTGTGTTGGTGGATTCATCGAGATTAATAATACCAGTTTCAATACGATTTGGTTTGTGCGGTAATTGATCACGCATAAAAATACTTCCGAAGTTTTTTATGTTTAGCTGGGTAGCAGCATCAAGTAAATCAAAATTGGACATTGGGAGAATCAAAGAAGTGTTCCTGGGATTCTTAATCCGCTTCCGTACCGCGGCAGCGTCCCTGGTAATCTTAAACCCTTTGCTTTTTTTAAATCTTTCCCTGTAGCTTTCTTTAGTGCCATTCCAGCGGCAGTTCCAACAGCGCCTAACGAGGCAGCTTTTGCAACAGCTGGGGCTGCAGCGGCGATTATTCCTGGAATAGCCGCGAGAAGTGGAAATATTCCACCGGTTTTAATAGCATCGCTGATAGCACTCGCGGAAAGATTAAGCCGTACTCCGATTTTTGATTTTTTAGCTGCATTAAAGTGCTTGAGTTGACGTTCTGTCAGCGATAGTTTATTCGGACCACCTGAGATTTGTTCTTGTTTAACCGATATTATTGTTCCACAGTTATCTTTGGACGCTGATTGTAGTTTTTTAATCTGACCAGGAGTCAGAGTGACATTGACATGATGATATGACATTTTATATTTTTATTTTGATTTTTAAATTAACAATTATATATTTTCCACGGGAGCATCAATGACTCATGCGGCCACCAACACCTTCAAGCAACATTGTTTTGTCGGATAATATAACCGCGATTGCTCTGTAACCACCAGGAATAACCGGTGGACCGGGTTGTCCCGGTGGTGATCGTGCTACACGAGCTCGGAAGAAATAATAGATCGAATACAGCGTTGTAAAATCCCGCTGAGATATCTGCAAACCAGAATCAACATTCTGATCACGTCCCATAAATTTCATCAACCGATGATACGCACGTGCTACGTGATTGTGATCAAAACTCAGTAATACTTCTTCTTCGGATGGTTCCTGATGCCCATTTGTTCTTAAAGAAACTTCAATGACTCCAAGCGTGTCAAATACAATTGGATTTTGTGTTTATCTACCATATCGTGAGTTTTCCTGAAATGTGATAAATATATGTCGCGGTGCAGAAACACCTTGCTGTGATGCTATCTGCCATGTAAATAAACCAACAACTTCACTTTGAATACTGAGTGTGGTCATCGTCAACCACGATAGCGTTGATTTACCATCTTGATCCATAAAAGAGAGTAATCGTTGTTCTTCAGTTATTGATGGAGTTATTACTGGCATCCACAACGAAAGTTTTGTTAATCTTACTATACATGCACCAACTGCGACGGGTCGCCAGACTGCATCATTGTCGCTGTCTTTTCTAACAAGTAAAACTGTATTCTTGGCTCCAAAAATAACCTTTCTGATATTTCTGCAGAATCCAAAGATATGTGATAGTGGAATTAAACATGAAAATTCTTCTTCATCATTTAACATTAATCTACGCTTGGCAAATCCTAAATTAAAATTTTCATTCATCGATAATACTGCAGGACCATCAGCAGCTCCTCCTGCAGCTCTTGCGTTACTTATAGTATGATTACTGCTTTCTGGATGATCAGTTGTATCCTTTGCAAACATCATTGATGGACCGGCCGATCTTATATAATCATAGCTGTATCTTGGAAGGCCAAGTAGCGTCGTGGCAATATCAACGTCGTCATTACTTTCTTCAATGTTTCTTAAGTCAATCACATATATGGCACTTTTAAATAACGCCATAATACCATTGTTAACAAAACCAGGTTGATCACCAATTCCAATTCCTGTACCATCTGCTTGTAAAGTTCTCCCTTCTACTTCCATAAATGCTGCAGCAGGTAAAAAAAAACATATCTGCTTGTATCATGAACTCGTAAGTCAATTTTTCCACGCTGATTTGGTCCTTGTGTGTCATAAGAATAATATTGATGGTCACGCACAGACTCATCTTTGAGTACTGGTGCGTCCATGTCAAATGCAGATATACTCTTAAACATCTTTATTATTATCGTATTCGTCTAACACGAAAACCGCTTCCTGCTACCAGACTAGCGGTAATATTTTTTTCTTTTTCTGATAGTGGTACACTAGCTAACTCTGCTAGTTTTTGATTTGCAGCTTGATTTATTATTTTGCTAACATTTGCAGGCATAACCTCAATGCTGGGTAATTTTACTGGTTGAGGTTTTTGTCGTATCAATCGTGCTAATCTATCCCGAAGCGCCAAAAATGCTTTACCAGCACTAGTTGTTTTATCACGAATAACATCGATGGCTTTCATGGATAGTTATTTTACAACAGGTATTGCTTTCGGCGCTAACCTTGCAAATAGACCCCTGACAACATCACCAAGTCCATCTCCGTAGTACGCGCTCCATGTTGGTAATCGCCAATTTATCACCCTAACCATGACCGGGGCACGTTGAGCATTATGTATGATCATCTTATTATAGTCGCTGTATTTAACTGTTTAATCACTGTGGTAATCGTCGACGATTTCATCGATGAGAGCTCGATAAATATTAATGTCCATAATTCCACCTGTAAATAACCGTTGACAAATTGATGTTATCTCATTGTCAGCAAGGACGTTATCGGGACATGAAGCAATAAGACGACTTCCTTGAGTGACCCAATTGCTCAGACCACTTCCAGTTGCACCGGGGTCAGAACGTGTATCATACCATTCTTCTTTCTTACTTGTTGTTTCCACTGTTGTTTTCTTACCTGTTTTTGAAGCCTTCCTTTCTGCTCGTTTTTTCCCGTTGCTGCTTCATTTCTTCTTCTTTTTGTCTCCTTTCCTGTATTGCTCTTTTAGTATACTCA